>PVHX01002670.1:109230-161866 GCA_004024805.1 Geosciurus inauris | reverse complement strand
ATGGGTATAGTAAAGATGGTTGATAAAAAATATATATAAATATATATATATATACTGTTCATTGAAAGTGCATATAAAGATGTTTAATATGAAGAATGTAATCTGCTTATAATTTTGTGCAAAGTTAGAAAAATTATGATTGTAATAATTTTTTTTTCTATTTGCCTCAACAAATATTTTCAGTGAATAGTGTGTACAGATTCTGAAAATTTGTTTTTTTTCTGTTATGTTTGATAACATGTATTAAAATGCAACTTTTGAGAAAAATAAATAAAAATAAAAATTAAAAAAAAAAATACCTTTAAGCTGGGTGCAGTGGCGCACGTCTGTAATCCCAGCACTTTGGGAGGCTGAGACAGGAGAATGGTGGGTTCAAAGCCAGCCTCAGCAATGGTAAGGCACTAAGCAACTCAGTGAGACCCTGTCTCTAAATAAAACACAAAATAAGGCTGGGAATGTGGCTCAGTGGCCAAGTACCCCTGAGTTCAATCCTCAGTACCAAAACAAACAAACAAACAAAAAACCCTTTAGACATATGAAATAGCTAAGATGTTTGTAAGACAAAAGGTACTTTGCAACTTTTTAATGATGTAGTAAAATAAATGTGACATAAAATTTACCAAATTATGCAATTTACCATTTTACTCATTTTTTAAAAAATATTTATTTTTTAGTTGTAGGTGGACAGAATATCTTTATTTTATTTTTTTTATGTGGTGCTGAGGATCGAACCCAGTGCCTCATGCATGCTAGGCTAGCACTCTACCACTGAGCCACAACCCCAGCCCCCCATTTTACTCATTTTAAGTACATCAAACATTTTCAACATAGTGCAACCATCACCATCATCCATTTCCAGAACTTTGTCATAATTCCAAGGAGAAGCCTTGTGCCATGGAAGAGCAACTGCCCATTCTTCTTCCCTTCATTCCCAGTAACGGCCATTGCACTTCGTCTTCAGCTTTCCCTATTCCAGTTAACCGGAATTACACATTATCATTGTCTTTTTGTGTCTGGGTTGTTTCACTGAGCTTGTTTTCAAGGTTCATTCATATTGTAGCACATGTCATAGTTTCCTTCCTTTTTAAAGCTGAATAATATTCCATTGTACGTATGCACCACATTTGGCTTATCCCTTGATAGACGTGGGTTGTTTACACCTTTTGGCTATTGTGAATAGTGTTGCTATGAACATGGGTGTACATATATACATTTGAGTCTCTACTTTCAATTATTTTGTGCATATACTCAGAATGGAATTGCTGGATCATATGGTAATTCTATGTTTAACTTTCTGAGGTGCTGCCAGGCTGCTTCCACGGTGGCAGTACCATTTTACATTCCCACCAGCAATGCACAGGGTTCCCATTTCTCCACATCTTCATCAACCGTGTTTTTTCTGCTTTGTTGATAATAGCCATTCCAGTAGACAAGAAATGGTATCTTATTGTGGTCTTGATTTGCATTTCCCTGATGACTAGTGAAGCTGAATATCTTTTCATGTGCTTATTGGCCATTTGTATATCTTCCTTGGAGAAATATCTACTGGAGTCTTTGCCCATTTTTGAATGGGATCCTTTGTTTGCAACATCTTTAAAAAAATTAGTCTGAAATAATTCATATGTTGGAGGCAACTGGGCTCTGTATTTTAAAATGCAGTGTCAAGCTGAAGTGGGAAATAATTTTTGGCTCTGAGGAGGCCTTCTTTTTAATATTCTCAAAACAAAGAAGACAGTATTTTCTAAGGCAGAATTTAAATTCATAGAATGCACAAGAGTCGAATAAGTGATATGAAGAACCAGCTGATTTTCTGTGATTTCTCAGGGGAGGATAGATGACCATTCAGAACCAAAGGTCTTTGTGAAATGGAGAAGTAGAAAAATCTTTATTTATAATTATTATAGTTTATGCCCAAGAAACTAAGAGAAGCAGGAACTGGTAGCCCAGTAGCCTAGCAGCCTTGGGGTGGACAAGGTCAGTTATAACCAAGTCTTAAACATCATGACCCAGCAGAACTGCTGGGTAGAAGAGAGCCCTAAAGATAAGTTTGTGGGGACACAGAGTCACCAGAAGATGGAGACAACTGGGAGCACATGTCTGGGAATTCACCCACCAACTGCAGGCTTGAGGCAGGAAACCGGCCTGTTTCGTGTTTGTTAGAGCCACATTAAAAAAACGTTTCGGACATCTTGTGTATTCCGTGATGCCATCACAAATAGGAGATCTTCAATCCAGTTTTAACTTCCAGTTTGATTATAAAGCAAATCAAAGAAGCCTCGGCCTCCCCACCGCCCATCGCACAGGGGGCATGTGGACGCACTTTGGCAAACAGGCAGAGATAGACTGGAAGGCCTGGCGCAGGGAAGAAGGAAAGCAGATCTTGTGGTCTTGATTTGCATTTCCCTAACGACTAGTGAAGCTGAAAAGAACTCCTCGGTTCGGTGACCTCCCTCGCCTCCCCCGCCCCCCACCCCCGCGCCGGCCTTGGCTGTAAGTTTCTTTGGTCGTGTAGGGTGTGGGGCCCACAGGTTCAGAGGAAGCCAAACCACGCGCCTCGTTTCACTCGGTTCAAGGGATGGCCGTTCTTGACTTCAAAGGCCAGACCTCAGCCCCCTCCCCGCGCCTTTCCTGCTCAACATCTCAATCCAGTTCCTAACATCTCAATATGGTTCTTAAACAGATCAAGTCGAAGGGCTCTGTTCGGCCCCCACAGGGGTTCTTGGAGGACGCGCCGAGAATTCAGGGTATAAGATCAGAGTTTGGGGGGCTCTGGGGCTCAGGAAAGAGTCTCCCCATCCCGCACCGCTGGTTCCCTTCCGGAGGCGGCGCTGACACGTCGCGGGTCACGGGCATGGAATCCAGTCCAGGTGCTGTCTGGCCGAGAGCGGCCGCTGGGCCCAGATCTGGCTCTGGTGTCCAGACTCCAATCGCAAGACGTCAGGACCGCGTGGGCTCGGGGTAGCGCCGAGCAAGCCCAGGACCCCGACCCCTGGACCCCCGGCAGCAGCGCACGTCGGTCCCGCGAGGCCTCGGGATCCCATTCAAGACAAGTCTTTAAAAATAGCTCCGGCGAGATCCAGGCAACAGGAAGGAACGTTTTTTTTTTTTTTTTCATGTGTAAAACTGTTTTGCTTCTTGTAGAGAACACACCGTGGCAAGTTCCAGCACCCGCGACCCTCTCCCCGCGCACCCGCAGCCTTCGCCGCCTCTCTGGCACGGCCTCGGGAATCTGGATTTGGGGAGCGCAAGTGCCCCCTGTGGCCGGCCCGCGCCTGACCCCGCGGGCTCCAGAAGGCAGAAACCGCCGGCGCGGAGCCCAGGAGGAAGTTGGAATCGCCGGGCGGGGAAAGGGGCAGGTCGGCTCGGGGGCCCGGGAGGGGGCCCTAAGGTCCGGGGCACCCCGGGGATCTGCGCCGAGGCCCGCCGGGACTTGCGTCCTCCCACGTGGCCGACAGCCTGGGGCCCCACGTGGAACGCGAGGAGAAGGAAGGAGGGCGAGGGGAGCCGGGACTCCAGGCCGCAGCCCCTGGACCCCCGCCCCTGCTCCGGCGGCCTCGCGCCTCCCTAGAGCCTCGCTGAGGGGGCCAGGCCGGGGAGTGCCCGCCGCGCCAGTGTGCACTTTCGCGCAGCCACTAATCCCCCGAGAGAGCCGATTTGTAGTGAGGAGTATCTGTAGGGGGCGAGACCGGCCCATGTGGGGTTGTGTCATTGGTTTGCAAAGAGAGACCCCGCCTTTGCCCAAAAAAAAAAAAAAAAAAAAGAGCGAGGAGTGAGCGAGCGGCGACCCTCACCTCGCCTCCCGCCTCGCTCCTGCGCAGCCAGCAGGCACCGGGAGACGCGGTCGGAGCCGCTCCTTTCCCTTTCCTTTTCTCTCGGCTTTCCTCCTCCTTTCCCGGAGGAGAAAACAAATAAAGAAGAGCAAATAGCCGGGAGGCGCTCGGCATCCAGGACGTTCCCTCCCCCGATCCAAGTTGGAATCGGCATCCTCCTGGGGGTGAGCGCGGCGCGGGGCTGGCGCGGGCAGGGGACCCCCAGTGCAGCCCCCGCGCGGCCGGCGAGCTGGCGGGAGGGCGCGCGGCCGGGACTAGGGGTGGGGGTGATCGGGAGCCGGGTGGGCGGAGGAAGGGGGTGGGGTGGGTGGGGAAGTAGGAAGAGGCTCGGCGGCGAGGGGAGGAGGAGGAAGGGAGGGGAGGGCGGAGGGGGAGGGGCGGGAGCTGGAGAGATTAAGTTTTTGTGTGTGTGTCCCTGTGTGCGTGTGTCATTTTAAGGTGGCTCGGGAGCGGCCCGGAGGAGCCGGCGGCGGCCCGTGGAGCGAGGGACGGAGCCGGGAGCCATGCCGCGCTGAGGGGGGGCAGCACAGCCACCGCCACCGCCACCGCCGCCGGGTGGGGTGGGAGGGGCGGGAGCGCCGCCGCCGCCGCCGCCTCCCGGGTGGGCGCCCTTCGCGGTGGACGCCGGCGGCCCCGGACGAGGTAAGGAGGACCGGGGGAGGGGGGAGGGCTGGTGCCGCCGCCGCCCCCGCCTCACCTGCGGCCGCGGGCTGGGGGCGCCGTGCCCGCGCCTCACTGCGCCACTCCTGGAAGAGGAGGAGGAGGAGGGCGAAGGACACAGAGCCGGCATCCGAGGACATCTTTGGTCCGCGACCCCGGCCCGGTGTTTCTCCTCGGCGCCCGGGGCTGGATGCCGGCCCGGGGTCCCCGCCTGCCGCCCCCCGCCACCGATTGCGCCCGCTGGTCGCGTTTGCGCCAGCATTTTTGTTGTGATGAGAGTTGATGAATGCGAAGTAGGCGGTCACCTTCCTTCCCATCAGGATTGGAAAAAAAAAAAAAAAAGCAAAGAAAAACCCGGAGCGCAGCGGCGTCCGGAGGGCAGCGGCGGCGGCGGCGTCTCGGCGACGGTTTCCTAGGCACCCCCGGCTCCTGCCCCCCGAGCCCGGTGGGTGCGCGTGCGGGGGCCGCTGGCGACCCGGGCGGAGCGCGCGGCGCGCCGCGGGGACAATACGGCCGGATCCCTGGGGACCGGGAGTCCGAGCACGCCGGGGTGCGGCGGGCCTTGCGCCTGCGAGGCGGGTGTGGGGGGAGAAGGGTGGGGGTCTGCGGGGAAGTCGGGGCGCGAGCGACTCAAGCCCCTGGGGGCGCGGCCCCTGCCGGCCCGGGATCCCGCGCGGCGCCTGGAGAGCGCAAGTGAAAGACCGGGAAGGAGACGAAGTGGAACCCTTTTGTTTTGCCAGCCCGGCATTGTTGGCTCCTCCGGGCAGCCGGGCCACATCTGCCGCCGCCGCAGCCGCCGCCGCCACTGCCGCGCGGGGCTCGGCCCGCCAAAGTCGCGGCGGGGCGGGGGGCCTGGGCGGGCCGGGCGGGGGCCGGCGGGCTCGGCATTTCCTCTGCCCAGCCGCGCTCCCGCGGGCACCACTTCCTCCTCGCCACCCGCCGCCGGGAGCCTGGCCCGCCCGCCTCCCTCACCTCCCCCGCCCGGGCCGCACTTTTCGGGTGGGGCGAACCAAAAAGAAAAAGTTTCACAGGAGGGGCCGGCTGGGGCGCGCCCTGGGCGGCGGGGACCCAGCGCCGCGCAGGGACAGCCGGGCCGCGGCGGTCGCCTCCTTTTCCTCGTCCTCCGCTGCGCCGGACGCCCCGCGCGGCCAAGGGGAAGCGCCTTTCTTTCTCTCCCCTGCTCTCTCCCTAGTGCCCTGGGCGAGTTGGGCAGAGGAGCGCCGGAGCCCGGGCGCGCCCAGGCCTTTCTCCAACTGGAGGCCCAGCGGCGTGGCGGGTCGCCTGCAGCCCACGCTGAGCCCTGGGGCTGGGAGGCCGCGGGCCCAAGAGCTCAGCGCGGTCATCGCGGGCCGCGCCGAGACACTCGCGCGCGCACACTCCCTCCGGTGGCTCGCTTTCCGCCGGCGACGATGGTCGCGGACCTGGAGTGCGTGCGCGCGCGAATGTTTGTGGTTATCCCTCCCACCCCCGTACTTTTCCGGAGGCGGCCCAAACAGCAGTTGGTTCCAGGGGACCCCACGTTTAGGATTCTGTAAGGGAGAAGAGGAATTTCTTTTTTCGTAGAAATTTCCGCTTGCCTGGGCGCTCGTGGTGGAGGCTGCTGGCAATGGCCTACGTCGCCACGCCGGGCTCCCTTTCCCTTCGCGGGGTAAACACATCTCTCTGTATATTTCCCCCTATTTTCTTTAAAGATCGGAGATCGGGCTAAGTTCTTAGAGAGTCAGATGCGAGTGGCTTGAAGGGTAGACAAGAGAATTCTATAAATATGCATTGGGAGTTTAAAATGCTAAATGCCTTATTTGCAATTCTGTTGGATATTCTAGAGACTGGTATATTTTTATCTGATATGGATAATTTTGAGGGGACGTTATATTTGAGGGAACATTATATTTGAGGGAAGTTTACAAAGTGGTTTCTTCCTGCCTTTAACTTTGACGAAATACATCCACTATCGAACCACTCTCAAAGAAAATATTCTTCCTCGGTGCTGGGGTTCAAGGACCGTTTTAAAAGTACCCAGTATTCGGCTCCCTAAGATTAGTGTGCTGCCTCCGGTTCTCAAAGTAAAACTAGTTTTCATCCACTTGGGGAGAATTCTGCTGTTTTGAAATCTTTAATAAATAAAGTCTTTTACATTTCGAAGTAATGGAACTTTAAAGGATCTTGTGTTTATAATCACTTGATTTCAAAGAGTACTTCTTACAGCAATTACAAAGTAATATTTAAAATGCTAATTCAACATTTTCAGTCAGAGCAGCTTTAATATTGAAACAAGGTTTCTTTTTATTTTTCTAAGTAGCAAGGATTGTATCTGAAAGTTGAAACACTGAATATCCTTTTGTCTGGCTCTGACACTCTCCTGGAAAAACCCCCAGTGCCCTTTTTATTGCCCCCCAAAGAAAAGTTAATGAGATGCTAGGTTTCAAGCGAGAAGGAGGCCCTCCTGCAAAATATGCTTACTGTCGCCATCGAAGTTGGACATTCGCCGTGAATGCACTTGCCTTTAATGAAACCAGTTTAATCGTTCACACTTGATCAAGTATAACATGACCAAACAAAGGAAATAAGCCAGCATATTTCTGTAGAGCACTGAAGGGTTTAGTGTAAGTGTTGATGTTGGGTCACCCCTCCCCCCACCCTGCCCCAGAGGGTCGGAGGCGAAGGGATTTATGGGCTGATTGGTTTTCTGTGCCCCAGGGGTAGAGGACCCCAGTTTTGTCCCTGTAGAAAGCAGTGATTAGAGAGAATTAGGGGTTTGGCGCTTGTTTTGAACCTGACAAGGTGCTTTTTGGTTTCTTTTCCTGCTTGGGAAGATACTTAATTTGGAGTATGTTGCCCCCTCCCCTCTTTCTAATAGTACCTTAATAAGGCAGAGTGGAAGGTGGTGTGCTCTGCAGACTGACCTCGGCCTCCTGAGTTATTTACGATTTCATTTGGGATCTTTGAAACTGACCCTTGAATGGGTGCTCTCGTGGGGGATGGGCAGGGGAACTTAGATGTGATTAAAAAAAAACAACACTTTGTCCCCAAAACCCATTTCCTTGCTAGGCAGGAGTTGCAGTTTATGTGGGATATTTAGTCATTGACTTGTGAAGAAATATTTGCAAAGTATGTCTTTTTAAAGTTAAGAAAGTAAAAAGTTTGGCTACTTAAAACACTAACCGCCATTGTAAAAATACTCTGGTGACATATTTTGGCCTTTTAAGACTGGCACACCTGTTCCTGTCCCACTGAGTTGAGTTTGCTTTCCCTGGCATTGTTAATCTGGTTCTGTACACAAGATGAAACAGTAAAACTTGCTAGCTGAATAATTATTAACTAGTTCATCAGTTGCCTTTTCAGGGAATAATCAATAACTTCACTCTTGACTTTAAAAACTCCAAACAGAAATGTTACTCCTAAGGCTGGGAAGTGTTTTAAAGAGAGATTAAGTGAAATGAATATCCACAACAAACAAAACTGCAAAGCCAACCTGCCAATTTTCCCCTGTTGTAGCTGGTGAGTGGACTGGGTATACCCTAAAGGAGCAGTGGACTGGATCTAAGAAAAAACTGTTAGCCTACTAAAAGAAAGGTGGCTCCTGTTATTTGAAATTCTTGAGATTCACTTATTAAAAAGGAAAAGGACACAGAAAAGGACAGCTCTGGGGGGCGAGGGGGGGGCGCTGCTGAGATCCAGCACGGGAATGCCATTTGCCAACAGATCACTAACATCATGAATCATTTTTGAAGGCAAAGTTATACCCTTTGCACCTAATGCTTTCCCTAAATGGAAACATTTTAAAGAGTTTACAGCAGCAGTAGAATGGTGGCCCCAGTTCTCATTTGTTACCACTGTCATTTCAATATAGAGAGACTGTCATCATAATGTATGAGAGTGCGACCTGAGTCCCTCTGTTAATAGTCTTTGCATCAGTGAAAAGCAGCAACCAGGTAGGTGTCTTGGGTCCCTGATACTGGCCACAAATAGGTATTCATGCAGCACGTGGTTGGGAGGGGAAATTTTCTGTTGGGCTCAGGATACAACTCAGGTAATTCTAAGTCTGGGTGATCACCCCATTACAGATTATGAAACACATTTTGCAGTAATTAAAAACTGGGAGGGCAGTTTGATCCTTTACAAAGAAGTCCTTGTACTTAACAGAAGTGACACTATTTGGTGAAATGTCAGGGTATCTTATTCCCCAAGAATCTTCCTGTGAATTGCTAACTCAGGAATGCTTGTGAAGACACGACCTACTGAAAAGTTTCAGTAGGAACTTCAGTGCTGGAAGCTGAACTATCCCAGGCTGCACTGCCTGAGCAGGTATCAGTTTTCCCCTTTTACAGCTGGTAAGCCTGTCCTAATTTTCGGGGCTGCAAATTAAAGTTACAGCACCCCTGGAAAAAAAGGGAAAATGCAAGGCTTCTCCTGCTGCCCATCTTTTGAAGTTAATTTTTATTCAAGTCTGGATTTGATAGACTGTGTATCAAAGACTTCTGAAAGGATCTCCCTATCTCCAGGTTTGGGAAATTATATTTAATAATTGCTCAAAACTTCAGACACACTTTTAAGGTATTCAGTGGTTCTTTTGATCATGATTTAATGGAAAGTATCCAAAAGCCACCAATGTGATTCTGAAGATATTCACAAATTAATATTTAGGCATAATCCAGAGTTTGCTTTTAGCTGTCATTATTAATGTTTAAGGCCTAAATTACGGCTGCACTTGGGCATTCAGAACTTTGCCTGTGAAAAGAAGGGCTTTGCACATTGTGTAAAAAAGGGGGATTCACAAATGAATACAGAATATACAATGGAGGGCAAGCCGGGCCATTGTTTGTGTGGAATGTTGACAATAGGAGCCAAGGGGCAGTTGCGCCTCCATTCTAACTGCTGGAGAGCAGAACCCCATGAGCTGCAGGCGGGGTGGGAACCAGCCTGGCATTCATCTGCTTTGGCCAGGCATGGAAATTTGGCCTGCCTCCCTTCCAGAGTTTTTCTTAGAAGGTGGTCTTTCTGGACTGCTAGGGAATGTGTGCTTTCTCTTTTCAGTAACCTGGTTTGTTGTTTGTTAGGCTTTTTGTTTGTTTGTTTTTTGAGGAAAGCTTCCAAAAGCAAATAATACTGTTCTTCCAAGAAAGTGTGAAAAATGAAACTTTTTTCTGTTGAAATTTGAATTAGATAATATTCAGCACCCAAAACTGAGGCATCTCACCTGCCGGGAGGAGGAAGGTGTATTTATTTTGATTTCTCTCACTTTGAAGTAGTGCTGTTTGCGGTGTCAGGAAAGTGCCCCTAAGTGCTTGTTTGGCAGGTCCTGTTGCCCACCTGCTGCCCTTTCCAAAACTCCTTTATTCCCCTTCTCCACTCAGTCTTCCCATTCCCACCTGAGAACCCACGTGGCCTGACAGCATGCATGCCCACCAGCTTCTTTTCATCCCCTACCCCTAAGTGGGATCAGTGTATGGGAACATTGTTGAGACCACCAGCTGTCCTGCGGCTGTCCTGCTACTTAGCGACATACACTTGCTTAGAACTTTGGGGGCCGTGGCAGTTGCCATGTGCATCTAGCCTGGTCCACACACCTCGTTATTTCTTCTAACAGTGAATGTTTTAGAAGTGATCTGCTTTAGCTGTTGACCTAACTTAAATTCAGCAGATGATTGCCTAGAATGGGCTTAATATCCACAAAAACTGTGATAAAATAGTTGAGTTCTTATTGCTGGAACAAGTGGTGATTTTGCTTTTATGAGGAATTGTGACTTGTGTCCTATGTAATATTACCCAAAGGTCAGTTGGTGTTTAGAGGTTGTTATCCCTGAATCGCTGCTGTTTCCTGAGCTGGTGGTCCAGCTTGCTTTGGGCTCTGTTGGCCTCTGTGAGACCAGAAAAGTCCCGGGGGTTGGGGAGGGCAGTGCTTTTCAACCATTGTGGTTCTAAAAATCCTTCCCCTTGTAAAATACAGAAAGCAAGCCATCTTCCTTTATGTTGTTGATTTCTACTCCACTCAAAATTGGCCCTCTGATCAGCAGAAACGTGCTCTTGGCATTAAGACAAGTCCTTACTTATGACTTAAAAGAAATGTTGCCCCATTTGAAGGCCCTCTGATGGGAAACGGTGACCTTCTCTGTCCCCTCCCAAATGGCTTGGGAGGGCCATTTGAAAGGCTGTGGGCACAGGGGTCTTTCCCCAGTGCCAGGCACCTAATTGCAGCTGTGCACCAACCATGCCTGAAATCTGGCCTCCAGCAGCCTGTCCCAGCCCAGGACAAACAAAAACTTCATTATTAGAGTCATGGAATCCCAGGAAGTTTCTCTGGAAGAAACCCAGGAAGTTTTCTCTGGAAGGAACCATAGACCTAAATCAGAGGTCAACTTCTCTGCCTAATGGGATTTTTTTTTTCCCCATTAAGACAGTTTTAAAATCTCACCTCAGTGTTCAGGCTAGCCAAGAGTTGTTTTATAGGTGTAAATGGCCAGAATCAAACCAGGAAGTGATAGTACTGTACCTGCTCCAGGTGTGTGTGTAGGAGCCAAGTGAAGAGGGGGATGGGAGGGGAGAGGCTTGAGGGTGCCGAGCAGCTGGAGCTGTTTGTTGGAGGGGGTCAGAGGCTCAGAAAGGGTTTGTGTGCACCTTTCCTTTTAAATGGACTCTGGCTGTGGCTGTATTCTTTTGCTGATGGATGGTCTCAGTATGGTCTGTGTGGAAGTGCAAACTGCTTATCCTCCTGTTCTGGCCCTAGTGGGCCAGAGGAAGGGTGGGGCCAGTGCCCACTCAGTCATTTGGGTCCTGGCTACCTACACTGTTGCCGCGAGCTCCCGCGAGAGTAAGGCCAGGGCAAGCGTCAGGCACGGGCTGAGAAAGCTCTTAAAACTGCATTCCGGAGACCCTTGAGGGAGCTGGTCAACCTGGGGTAGACCCCTGGCCCCAGCCGGCAACAGTTCCCCCAGCTTAGCCGCGTGGCCTGGCTTTGCTCTGAGGAACAGTGCTGGGGACACAAGGGAGGCCTTAGCTGGTGGAGCTGCCAGGCCAGACGGGCTGCGAGGGCTGCTCCCAGCACTGGCAAGGCTTGGCTGACCGCTGGGGTTCTGTGTGGACCAAGGCTTTCCAAACACCCGAGACCCGGATGGAGACCCAAGTATGGGGGCACGTGCCTAATGAGCTGTATTAGGAGGACCGGCCACATTTTCTTCTCAGTGCGGGTGACAAATAACATTAAAAGTCTTCCCCTGCCTTCTCCAGCCGATGAGAGGTCAACTGTGGCTGGTCCGCCCCGGGGCCTGGCAGCTCCCAGGGCACGTCAGGTGGAAAAGGCGTCCCGGCCTGTATTCCTTCGCGTCTCCGCGGCTTCAGATGGTGGGAGACAAGTCGTTTCGGGAGAGCGAGGGCTAGTTTATTTTACTGGACAGATATCCATATGCACGTAGAAGCGCCCACAAGTAAAATCTGGAAATGTTTTTGATCTTAAAAACATTTCACAGTCGTTAATCTTCACGATGTTCCTGCGAGCTGGGTAAATAAAGTAATTCGTGTTTTTATTGCGAGAAGAAATACTGAACTGCCTCCTCCAAGTCATAAAGAGGCTGGTTTCGTCCTCTTTTTTCTGTGGCGCCCAGTTTGGCGGGCCTGGGGCAGCAGGGGACCCCTGGGTCCCGCCCGGAGTGACTCCAGGGCGACCTTCCGATGTGGGGGCGTGGAGGGCGGACGGGCCTCGGCGGAGGCCACCGCACACCTGGCCGCGCCACCCCCGGAGGGGGCGGGGTCTGGCCGCGGTTCCCGGGCTGCGCCTGGACAGCCGGGTTGCTCGGACCTGCGGGAGCACGGGTCTGCAGCGTCGGCTTGTCCCTAGTGCCGGAGTTCCGGGACCCCGGGCCGCGGGTGCAACGTCTCTGGGGCCCGCGAACCTGGCGGCTCAGCCGGCGCTTCCGGGCAGGAGCACCTGCAGGCCCCGCCCCGCAGGCCTGAGTACCTGGTGGGCCCGCCCCTCCCCCTCCGCGGGCTGCGGTACCTGACACCCCCCGGAAACGCCCCTCCGCTGCCTTTGCCTTTTCACGTGTAAATCGGAACCGCTTCCCGCCGCGGGGAAGTCATTGAGAGGTGGTGGAAATGATCCCTGCCCCAGCACTCGCTTCCTCCTGCCTCCCGCAGGCCTTTGTGCAGGTCTGGGACCCTGGTCGGTGGGGGTCGGGCTCGACACTGTCCCCTGCCAGCGGGGGCCCCTGGGCAGGGATTGATGCCGCGGGGCGCCCAAGTGGGCCCCGAACCCCCGGCCGAGGCTCAGCCGAGCCTGGTACCTGGCAGGATCCTGCTCGGGCCATCCCCGCTCGCAGTGTTCGCGGCCTCCGATGTCCCAGACCTGTAGTCGTCGTGTCCCTGGCGCCTCTAGTGGACTTTTGCGGAGGTTCGTTGATTGACTGCGCAATCGTGACCAGGACGCCAGCAAACGGTAAACAGCGGCATCCTTAAGACCTGGCGGGCTTGGATCCCATTATCTGGGCAGTGTTTGGGGTTGCAGTTCTCGGGTGGCAATTTGGAATCTGAGTATTTTACTTGTATACTACAAATAGCGCCGTGATACTTGGTGCAGCAAACTGCGAGAGCTGCTGCAGCGAGCGCATTTGCAGGAAGCTGCGCTGCTACTGTCGCTCGGGCAGCTCTACAACACTTGGAGGTGACTCAAGTCACAATACTTGCACTAAGTGGTGGGGCCTGCACAATGTAGGCCTTTGCATTTTGCCACCTTCTCCTTGGTGGAGGAATTTGTTTGCCTTTCTATCCTTTGCAGACTTTATTTGGTGGCCCAGGTTCCCTGCAGGCATTTAAATAAACTCCCGGACTTATGCTGAAGTAACTGTAGCGGGCACCTATCGAGCACGCACTTGGTATCAGTCCCTAGCTTGCTAGCAGTTGGTGTGTGCTGTGGAATCTGAGGTTCACAAGAGTGGGGTGGTGCAACATTGGGAGGCACTTTCGTGACCCACCCCACTGAAAGTGGTTGAGCTGGGATTTGAGCAAGGCTGTTGGAAGAGGGTGGGAGAGGGTTGGCGCAGGACTCCCTGGTTGGAGAACGGTGGGTGCTGGAGCCTCCCTCTGTGCTCCTTGCCCCTTTCATCCAATTGAGATCCAAGGAGAGGGGAAAGGTGGGGAGGGTTGGGTTGGGTTGGGTTGGGTTGGGTTCGTTTGAGCTCCAAGCGGGCATGTTTCTGCTGGATTCAAATTCTCGTCTCAGAAACAAGTATCTTTCTCCCGAAGTTGTTTTTTTTGTTTTTTGTTTTTTCCTCCCAGAGCACGTGGAGCTAGAAGTTCAGCCAGTTTTCATTGTGTTTTCTGATTAGGTCTGCTTGTTAGAGTGTCACAGTCTAATGCCAAGGAGGGCTTTCTAGATTGTTTCCAGGCCAGTGTTAGATTCACTGCACTTTGGGGATGAACGTTCAGAACATCAAGCCTTGTGATTGGAACCCTCCCGCAGGCATGGTAGGCAGAGTCCCACTGGCTGAGTGGGGAGAATTCTCTGGATTCTCACTGTCTGGCCAGTTAAGACCTCCAGCTTCAGATGGCTGCCAGGATAGTGCTATTCCTCCAGCCATATTCTCACATCTGTTCTCTTGGCCTCTCAGAGGTACAAGTGATAGTCATTACTGATGAAGAGACTGAGGGTCAAGAGGTTAGGTAAGTAAGGGAGCCAGAAGTGAGCTAGTTATAGCCCTGTCTGGTTCTGGTTTTTCCTGTCTTTGGGGCTTCTTTTTGCTTTTTAACTGAGACTTGGGGATGTTTTGGGGGTGACTGCCGTGCTCCAAGATTATACCTCTTAGAGTCTCAATTTCTCCCTTGCCTTGCATCTGGTTGTGTCCAGTGCAATACCCACCCCCCTCAACACACACACACCCTGGGGGTATGTAGGTAGTTTGCCCAGTGCTTTGAGTGTTATGTGGTCATCCTGGGTTTAGTGGTCAGGTATCTTTTTCAGTAGGACAGACTCGAATTTCTTTTTTCTTTTTCCCCTGGCTTTGAGGGTCTGGGTTTAAAAATCTGAGATTCAAGATGGTCTCCCCCAATATATAATCTGATTCCTCTTGCGGTCTTTACAATTCTATTCTAGGCATTTTTATTATAATGTACCTTGGTGTAGATCTGTTGTAATTCTGTACATTTGGTGTCCTATAAGCCTCTTGTATTTGATCTTCCAATTCATTCTTCATGTTTGGGACATTTTCTGATATTAGACTCGAATTTCCTAATTCAGACTTGAATTTCTATGTTTGAGGTCTGGGCTGGTGTAATGTCTTCTCAAAGTGAGCCCCTTTTCTGGGTGTACCTCTCTAAAGGGAGGGGCTAGATGGGATGTTCCCCCCCCCCCAACCTGGCTGCTTCTCACTTTCAACTGGATCCATGGATCTGGTTTCTGCATTCATGGGGGAATTAGGGGAAAAAACAGGGGAGCTGGATAGGATTTCTCTCTTCGGGATGTTCTGTCTGCACCGCTCCCATAAAAAGTAGAGAGAAATTTGACTGAGGGGGGAATTTCCTTCTAGTTTCTGCCCTCAGTTTGTGTCCTGTGAGCCTTAGAGAGGAATTTGAATGGATTCTTTGGAACAAAAGCTAAGGCCCTCTTTTCATAGAGGATATTGGATCTGTAGGGGACTGCACAGAGTTGGGTGTGTCCTGGAGCCTGGCACAGGTGGTGCAGGAGCTCTTGACCTTGGCTTTCCCTAGAGGTGAGGTCCCCATGCGGTAGAGATTTTCCTGAAAAACAGGCTTTCGTTTAGTTATAAGACTCTCTTCCTGCTCCACGGCCCTCCTCTTCCTTTCGGGAACACGTGTGGGCTTGTGAACACGCGTGTGCTTGTGAACACGCGTGTGCTCGGGAAAGCGCTGCAGTCCAGCTGGGACCTGGGCCCCAGTGAGGCTGGGGGGGCACAGTGAGGCCCACCCTGTTTCAGGTCAAGGGAGGGAAGCATGGGGAGGTGTTTCTTGACAAATTAGTCATGTTAGCCCTGGTGTCCTGGCCCGGCTCCAGCTTGGGTAATGATTATATTCTATTTTAAGTCCCCCTGCAGTTTTCAAACAGCTCTCCATTCCGCTTCAGTCCACATGGAAAGGGTGGTGTGGGGGTGGGCTACTGCAGGGCCAGGCTCAGCTCTGGGCCGGCTTCAATCCCACAGGCTCAAGACAAGAAGGATGGGGCCACTCTTCAGGCTGCTGTAGCTGAGGGTGGACCCAGGCGGAGTGTCTAGGTCTTGCAGGCAGCTGAGATCAGACTGCTCAGATGGTGCCCACAGTTTTGTCAGCCTTTGCAGACCAACCACTGTATGGATCTTCCTAGCGGAGCCAGGGTGTGGGCGGGCTCAGGCCTGGGCTCAGGTGGGTCTGGGCTGCAGGAGGGATGTCTTGTTTCAGAAAAGCCACTGAACTTGTTTCCTCCATCAAAACGCAGGACAGGCGCAGGGGATTCACCCATCACAGGGGCCATGACTGCCTGGGTACCTCATGCTCCCCCCCCCCCAGTGTTGGTGCAGAATTCTGTTTGCTTCTTGGGCTTCTGCAGTGCTTGTTGCTTTTCACTCGAGATAGGGGGGCCTTCTCACCATGGATGCATTGTTTCTTATTTTGCAACGAAGTCCAGGATTAGGAATGTGGCTTCAGCTGATAGGCCAGGAAAATTCAGAAGTCAAGTGTGCATCCCCTCTGAGATGCCCTCTTCCCGGGTGTGTGCCGCAGGCTCCAGTGGTGGGTGATTCTTCCACAGCTGGTCACATGTGCTCTGAGTAGCAGGTAAAGCATGTGGCACAGAATGGCTTGAGTTGTCTTTGTTGTGATTGCAAGCTTGTCTTGTTGTACCTGTTGTCTGTCCCCTTTGACTGTTGTTCTGTCGCCTCTGCCCAGCGTCCCGGCCAGCCTGTGAACTTAGAAGCAAGTCCTGTTACTTCATCAGCCCTCAGAGCAGCTAACAGGTGTCCCTCAAAGGAAGCTTTGAAAGGGGTTTTCGTAACTCCTGTTGCCTTTCAGAACAGGGTCAGGTTTGCAGCTGAACACTGGTTCTTTTTCACTAGCAGGGAGGTGCATGGGCCACTTGGCTGTGTCCTTAGCTGGGAGCTTTGCAACCTGGTGATGAGTTGGCACAGTGGCACTGTGGTTCTGATCCGCAAGCTTTGCTCTGGGGCTCCAGCAGCCGCCCCCCTTGGGGACCACTGGGCAGTGTTGTCCCTGTGGAGGTAAGGGAGAGGTCCTCCTAGAAGACTGGGAATGTCTTCCTTTGGAAGACTAAGGTTGGATCATAGGAGAGACAGTGCTGTTCTCCTAGACCTTGTAGAGGGAACAAGATACCCATAGGACGTACTGTTCCAGAAAGTGTCAAAGAAGGGATGGAAAACACTTTATCCTTTCCTGCATTCAACATTTACTAAGCTCTTGCAAAGGGCTTTGGTCTCAAGAGTCTGTAAAATGAGGGTAGAAGGAGGGTGTGCTGTAAGGTTTTCACGGGGAGTGTTTACACAGCTCTTGGAAAGGCCAATGCCTTGTACATGTTTGGTAAATATCTAAAAACAATAAAATAAAGCAAACTGGCCAGTCTTGCTCTGAGGACACCTACAGTGTGCTTCCCACACTGGGTGGACGTCCAGGAGCCCCATCCAGGCAGCAAAAGGGGTTCCCCTTGGCACTGGGGACAGCGGGGAGGCTCCCTGGGCCTGGGTGGGCATCACAGGGTGAGGAATGGTCTGGCTAGTCACAGGTGGCAGGTGGGCTGGCTGCGCCCTGTCCTGAGGAGCAGACTTGCAGTGCAGGGTATGTCTGTCCTTTGCAATGAAGCATAGATGACTCTTACAGGCCCAGGTGAACTGCCTTGTTGGAGGAGGGTCACAGTGAGAAGTATTTGGAGGTGGGAGATGTGGTCCCTGGCATCCTATACAACAAGCAAGGGCAGCAGCAACAAAACTCTGGAATGTGCTGTGCTCCAGGGTAGGGAAGGGCAGTGGGTGGGGGACTGGCTTCTGGTGGGGAGCAGCTATCTCATTGATTCCTGGGGCCAAAGTGATGGACGACAGAGGACTCCGAAGGTTGTTTTTAGTCTGTGGAATGTTACTTTGTATTCGCTCACTCCAAGAAATGCCCAGTAAAATATTTACTTTTCTATTTGAAACCTATTTTCCCTTCCAGAGAAGGAAGAAAAAAATTGACTGTCTTGCCTGTTGGACAGCTAGTATGGGTGTGTCTGCGCTGGCTGCCCTCCACAGGTGGAGCCTGCTGAGGAGGGCAGCTCAGGTTTTAATTCTCTACCCCTGAGGCTCAGCACCCACTTTATAGAGCAGGTGAGCCACAGTGCAGGTGGGAAGTCTGGCCACATTTGCAGAGGCACAAGGGACTCTGCCTGCCCCTTCCCTTCATGTATTTGTCTCCATGATTCCTCCAGGTCCCCAGGCAGTAGGAGGGGTCTGCGCCATGGTCAGGGCAGGGGATTGCTTTGTGGACTCCTGTTAGGTTTGTCTGCCTGGCACAGGGTGGATGCTTGTGTAGCCAGGAGTAGCTTTGGCCCAGGTCCAGCTGGGTGGCAGATTTGCTGTGGGTGTTTGAGCCCTTTCCTGACCCTGTCCCTGACAATGGGGTGGTAATTCATGATCTCCTCCCAGGGCACCCATTCCCTCACAGATGCTGACTGAGCACCCACAAGCTCGGTGCCTCACTAAGAGGCACTGGGGATTGAATCCAGGGCCCTCTACCGCCAAGCTGCATCCCCAGCCCTTTTTATTATTTTTAAATTTCGAGACAGGGCCTCACTACGTTGCCGCAAACTGGCGATTCTCCTGCCTCAGCTTCCTGAGTAGCTGGGATTACAGGCAGGTGCTACCAAAGTGAGAGGCTCTCTCCTGGGCAGTGTTGCTGTGCTGTGCTGCATGGGGACTCCAAGTGTGTGTGGAAGAGTGGGTGAGTGTGAATTGGTGAGAGAAGGCATGTGTAGGTAGATGTCTGTTGGATTGTTACCGTCACCGTCACCGTGGCTGGTCATTGCATGGACCAGTGGTTTCTTCAAGTTCAGTTTAGAGTCTCAACATTGAGAAAGCAAGATGGTCCTTGAAAATGCCCTTGGGAAACAACAGTTACTGGAATGCCAGGGCATCTCCGCAGGCCATGCATTGGGGCCAGAAGGCCAAGTTTCCACAGTTGCAAATCATGGGAGCGTACAGTGCATAAGATGCTAATGTACCTGAGAGGTGCTCACATTAGCCAATTGTTACTTTATTACTACTATTGGGGTGGTGATAGTGGCAGGATCAGGGCAACCCAGTCCTTGTGGTGTTCATGGACTTGAATGACCCATCCCCTTCACCTCTGCCTTGTTTGAGAAACACATGATGTTCCAGTTCTACCTCCATCTGGAACCTCAGGCAGGCATTCGGAATTCTTGGACACACAGTTGGAATTAGGGACCTCTCTGGAGCTTGGGGAGGGCCCTCAGGAGGGAGCACCCCCTCTCCTGCTCCTTCCAGCCCACGAGTTTGGTGGTAACAAGCTGGCTGTGGGCTTGGTGGTTTTCACATGAGTGACTCACACAGTCCCCAGGGAGGACCTGTGCGTGGGTGTTTTGAGAGAGGCCATTCAAGCAGGGGGATCCCTGGGGCACCCTAGCCAGGAGTCTGTCTCCTGGGTCCCACCCAGGATCCCCTAAATCTGCGCGTTAGCAAATTCCCCCAGGCTGCTCTTAATGCAGTCCTCTCAGGACCCGCTTAGACCACCTTTAAAGACAGATCCGTCCCCAGCATAAGCTCACACCCTGGCCTCCTGATTGAACACTTGGCCTGTGAAGTGGTTGAAAGGAAAATTTTATAGAACTTGAATATCCCCCTCCCCCCCATAAATGAATAGATTTGAAAACTGGAATGCATGTTTCTGCCCTACTCCTGATTCGGTGTAGGAGGGATCCCCACCCCCACAAACCTCACCACACATTCCCAGAGGACGTTTCCTGTCTGTCTTACCCTTGGAGCGGGTTCCATATGCAGATGCACTTGACATTTAACTGTGTCTCCTGACCATCAGCGTGTTTATTGAGATGAAGCAGGGTGGAGTGGCACCGCACACTGGCTAGAAAATAAATGGTTTTTACGAATTATATTTTTTAAAAATCTGAACCACTTAGTGAAATACACTATGAAAATATATATTCTCAAGTGAGAGATAGGTACATGGAGTTTTTGCCAGTGTGAGAAGGAACAGGGCAGATAAAATCCACTTCTGGGAGCTCAGCCGATGCCCCTACTTGTGCCAACCGAGTTTTTTTATTGTGATGCCAGTGCTCGGAAACATATCTGGGGATGACACTCTGGAACATTTTCTAGCAAAGGCTTTTCATCTTTGGTGAATTTTCAGTTGGGCTTCAGGGAGGCCAACAGCTTACCTTTCTTTTTGTTTTGTAGAAGTTCTTTGTCATACATTGGCTCATTTTATTTTTAGTAACAACCCTACTGTGAGACAGGAATGTTCTGTGGTTATTTCCCACTTGAGGAATTGGCAGAGCCATATGGATGGGCTCATGGTTCCTGAAGGATGGAGCAAGATCCAGACTGGTTCTTCTCTGCCCGTGCCAGGCCAGCTAGAGACAGCTGTGTTCAGACCACCTGACTCTAGGGAAGAGTGCCGATTTGAAGCCCAGAAGCAGGGCAGGGCAAAACCATCCAGCTGAAGGGCTGGCACCTTCCATGGGAGCCCAGAGTGGAAGGGTGAACCTGATAGGTGTCTGCAGGTGTCTTCAGAAAAGGGGTGATGTGTGCTGGGGTTGCAGCTCAGTGGTAGATCGCTTGCCTTGCACACGTGAGGCACTGGGTTCCATCCTCAGCACCACATAAAAATAAAATAAAGATTATGTCCATGTACAACTAAAAAAAAAATAAAAAAAGAAAAGAGATGATGTAAGGGTCTCAATTATCCCTTGATACGATGTTTCTAACTGGGGTCTGGGCAGAAGGGAGTCAACTCTTGATTTGGGTTAACTGCTTTCTTTCTCTGAGTGCTTTGGGGGTTGCCTGCAGAGGTATGTACCATGGGAGCATATGGCAGCCATGGCTTCAGCTCTGGTTACCTGGCTAAGTTGCCTGGACTGGGTGTCCTGGCTGCGGATGAAGAGGCAAGGGGTTTGTCGGATTGAATATGAGAAATGGTAGCCTGTGGGGCCCAGGCAACTTCTTTGGGGGCTGCTTTTGGATTTTGGTGGCTAACAAAGCAATGACTTTATGATTTATGGTGTTTATGAAAAGTAGCATACCTATCTGTTTTCATATAGACATCTTAATAGAGATTAAGTACAAAATAAAGTGGAATGCCTGAATGGAGATATTCCCATAAGCAATATTGTAGTGTTAGGCAGTGCAATTATGTTTTTGTACACTTCCCAATTAAGCAGTTATGCATTAGTAGGAAAACTACCTTTAAGAGATTTAGAAAAGCTTTATAATTTAGTAAATCAAACGAATAGATGTACAATACTAGACGTAGGGTTTATACGTGTTGTATGGTAAGGTAACTCAATTTGGATTGATTTGCTGGAAATTTATGCAGTGACATTGTGTTGGAATTTGCTGCTTCAAGTAATTGCCTGTGAGGAAGATCTGCTTTGAACAGAATGGAGTTCCTACTGTGTGCTGACTAGACTAGCGCTCCTGTTGTGTGCGGTGGAGGTGGTGACCAGCCACCGGCTGCAGGGAGGAACAAGGAGTTTACTCTGAAATTCAGAGCAGTCATGAAGGAATATACTGGTAGGAAGGTGCCTGGGGTGGGTCATTCCCAGGCCTCAGGGGTCAGGGAGGGGGGCCCACTGGAAGAGCTGAGGAAGTTCCTGGTGCTCTTCTGAAGTATAGTGGTAAAGCACATAGCCTCAGGACAAGCACTAATACTACCGGGTCACCCAGACTAGCTGGGAGCCCTGGGCAAATGATCCCATGCATTGTTGTATCCTCTGCAGGGTATTGGTGAAGGTTAAATGAGTTTTGCAAATGCTTGTGTTCCCAAATGTGGGTCATTATTGTCTTATCTCTTTGAAGTAAAGAGGACTCTGGGTAGCCGTGAGCTACCCATTCTATTCTGACTTGGTTGCAAGCTCAGATGTTTCTATCTCCAGAGGTGACATTTAAATTAGGGCTGTGGCCTGGAAGAGCTTGGGGCACACTTGGGAGCATCTGGAATCCCAGGGGTGGGCAGCTGCTGCCCTCTGCTGCAGCATTCACAGGGGTGGGAGAAGGCGTGGGGTCCTGGGGCCCATGAGGGCGCAGTCAGGGGTGTCCTAGTGGACTGGCTCGCCTAGTCCTGCAGAGGTTTTACCTCGGGTGCTGTGATTGGATGGCCTGAATCATTCAGGCGCAGAATTCTAGAATGTCCAAGCTGGCAGGCCCTTGCAAATTTCTTTGGTGTTTGGCAAGGTCCTTGGTTTTGGTATCCTTATTGGGTACTGGCTGTGACATCTTCCAGGAGAGCTGCTATGTGCCAGGCACTGTCCTGAGCCTTTTAAACTACCTCTCATCTGACAGATGAGGACCCTGAGAGCCAGAGAGCTGTGATAGGAGGGTCTGGGGGTCAGGGTACAGGATAAGTGGTCAGGTGGCCCCAATTCATCTTGATGAAGCTCAATCTTCTGTCTCACTCTGGGATACCTGGGCATGATCCCCTGTCCTGCCAGGAGTAGGACTGAAGGCTGTGTTGTCACTGTCACTTTGGCTTCTCCCACGAAGAACATCTACCTGGGGACAGGGTGGCAGTGAACCTCTCTGGTAGAAGGGACCATCGGGCCTTGTCCTAGTTCTGCCCTTAACTGACCGGGTCACTTGTGGTGAACTTGGATGCTGGGCTTGTTTCCTTATCCACGTGGGTCCTGGGGTTCCCAGCTCAAGGCACCCCCTGGCCTCTGTGTCTTCAGGCAAGAACCTGTTAGTAAGGTTGGGATCCAGGGGGGCTGGCCTGCCCAAGCCAAGCGTGCTTGCCCAAACTATGCCCAGAAGGGATGGGGTTGGATTCTGGAGGGGCTGAGGTTGTGGGAAAGAGAATGGCAGCCTCACAACTGTGGACCTTGCCCTGCCAGGGCTGCTCCCGGAGAGACTTGGAGGGGCCAGGATGAGCCCGTGCCCTCCTTTCTTTTGACCCGACCTATCTGGCCTAAGCCAAGGTCCTTTAGTCTCAGACATCCCTAGGATGACACTGCTGGAAGGTCACCTAGGCAAGTGCATCTGCTGTGACCAAAATATCTTCGCAGACACACGCAAGCCTTAGACGTTACAGATGTCCCAGAAATCCCTGACCTTTCACACCAACGTCCATTGACCTCTACCAAATTCCTAGGCTGGCTTCTCTGTTATCAAAAGACAATGATTTGGCGATGATGGCCATGGCCGGGGTGAAGGGAGGCACCGAGGGCCCCGGGGACTATTCCTGGATGAGGATTTAGTTCTGCAGCTAAGTGGTGGTTACCTCAATGTTTCAAAACTGGTAGAACTATTGCCCTCTGGTAATCCCAGCTGCTTGCTTAGGAGGCTGAGAGAGGAGGACCATTGGGTTTAGAGTTAGACTGCAGAGGGTAGGGTGGGGGTAAATGTGATGGAACCCTAAGCTGAGAGCAGTTAAGGAAAAGTTCTTGAAGGGAATTCATTTCTCACTTCCTGACCACTGTTGCTAGAGGTAAAAATGGTTTTCCCTGACAAAATTAAAGTGTAACTGAATTTCAGGCAAGGCAAACTGTGTTCCTCCACCAGAGCTCTCGCCACTGATGTTGGGCTGTCATGTGGGTGGTTTCCAGGAAGTTGGTGGGGTGGGTACAGGGCCTGCCCTCCTGTTAGTTGGAAAGGCCCGGAGGCTGCAGCAGGACTTCACAGCTTACTGAACAGGAAAAGGGAAAGTCATTTATTTTTATTATTTGTTTTTTTGAGAGATACTAACTTTTAAAATTTTTATATAGATATAATTCATGTACAGTAAAACTCAATCTCAGCATGCAATTCTGCAAGGTTTTTGGTTGTTTTTTCCTTTTCTGAATTACTGGAGATTGAACCCAGGGCCTCACACATACCAGGTAAGTGCTCTCCCATTGAACTACATCCTCAGCATTTTTTTTCTTTTTTTTTTTTTTGGAGACAGGGTCTCACTAAGTTGTGCAAACTGAACTTGAACTTGTGGCCACCCTCTCTCAGCCTCCTAAGCAAGCAGCTGGGATTACCAGGGGGCAACAGTTCTGCCAGTTTTGAAAGATTGAGGTACCACCACTTGGCTGCAGAGCAAAGTCCTCATTCAGAAATAGTCTCTGGGGCCCTCGGTGCCTCCCTTCACCCCGGCCATGGCCATCATTGCCAAATTGTTGTCTTTTGACAATAGCGAAGCCAGCCTACGAATTTGGTAGAGGTCAGCGGACGTTGGTGTGAGAGGCCAGGGATTTCTGGGACATCTGTAATGTCTAAGGCTTGCCTGTGTCCGCAAAGATGATTTGGTCACAGCAGATGCACTTGCCTAGGTGACCTGCTAGCAGTGTCATCCCAGGGTTGCCTGAGACTAAAGAACATTGGCTTATGCCAGATAAATCAGGTCAAAAGCAGTCACTTCAGAATCTTTCTTGTCTGTCTTGTTAAACTACCTGAGTCCCCAAAAGGGCAGTTCTGGACCCACACTTGAAGGCCGAGGTGCATCTAAGGCCATTGTCCCAGCCCCCCTGGGGATATGCACACACAGGCTTGCTGTCTGTCCATGCGATGTCCCGCGAGCCCCTCTTGGAAGGCCTGGGAACAGGTGTCTATTCCATCTGCCCCTGCCTCTGGCTCCAGGTCCAGAGGGACTACAAGTTACCGCTAGGTCACTGGCTGCTTCCTCCTTTCTTTGTGGGGGATGTGGCTCTGGAGAGAGCCAGGCTGCATGCTGACCACACCGGTGCTGCTGCTGGCTGTGCTGTTCCCAGGACCTTTAAGCAGCTTCTGCTTGGTATAGGTAGAGGCCAGCCACCTTCATGAGGTCAAGGAGCATGGTCTGTGGAAAGCCCAAGGAACTAGAGAACCTTGTTGGTGGGGAAGGTCAGCTGCCTGGAGGCCAGTGTGGCTCTGGAGCACCTGGGTGAGCACCCCTGGAGGCCAGCTCTGTGTTACACTCCTGCCCCTGTTGCTTCCTGGGTGTGAAGAGAAAGGACAGGCTCTGCAGAAGGAGGTGTTTATGAGGTGCTCCTAGCCCAGGAGCCCTTAGGAGCGGGGCACAGAGGAAGTGCTTGGCCAGGTGCCCTGCTGCACTCTGGGATGTGAGCCGCAGTTAACTCGCTTCCTTTGCAGTTTGTAGTTCTCTGATTTCTGTTTGTTGGGACACTTATGAAATGTCTCAGAGTGTTTTAAATTTGCTAACGGGATTGCTGCAGTTATTTAGCTTTTTGGCTGCTGCTTGAAGTGCCCTTTCGGGGCCCAGGCTTGGTCCCCCCATTGTTCAGATGGAGTCAAGGGCAGGTGAGCATGTCCATCATGTTGGCCGGCCACTTCCGAAGTGATCACATTGCATCCTGTCTGTATGCTCTTGCTGCCCAAGAAAAGCCTTTGATGCCTGTGACTTCAGACCAAACGTGACCTTGACTCCTGGTCTGAGATGGATGTTTGTGCATCCTTGGCTTTGGGGTGTTTATCTGTGAACTGCCATGCAGAGGGGGTGGTGGAGACATAGATGCATTGGTTACAGGATTTGGTGTTGGTGGGGGTGGGGAGAGGCTTGCTCTGGGTGTAAAGAGACCTTGGAGCCTGGGGTTCATAGCTGAAAGGTGGGCACCACAGTGGGTCTTGTCTGAAGGCTCCAGGGACCATGGCAAGAGCTCTTGTTGGGAACGGTGTGCTGGAGCCCGAGCAGAAGTTGCACAGTGTATGGCCACCACCAGTCTGCCCGCTGACACGGGGGCCCCTCACGGCAGTTCCCTCCTCAATCCTTGGTCAGCCAAAACATTTGCCCAAAAGTTGGAATTTATTATGAGGAAAGCTGAAAGCTGGGCTTTATTTGAACATCAGGGAAAAGCACAAGAGACTTGTGGAGGAGAGGGCTATGTTCACCTTGACTGTGGTGATGGCATCACAGGTGCATGTGTGTGTCCAAACCCATCAAGTTGTCTACGTTAACAGCACGCAGATTTTTTTTTTTAAATAGATGGACACAATGTCTTTATTCTATTGGTTTGTATGTGGTGTTGAGGATCGAACCCAGGGCCTCACGCATGCAAGGCAAGCGCTCTACCGCTGAGCTACAATCCCAGCCCCTGCATGCAGATTTTTAATACTCATTGTTTAAGAAAAAAAAACACCAGAGAAGGTGAGGTACGGTTGTAAAGGGCATCCACAGGCATGTTCAGTACCGTGTCCCCAACAGTCAGTCAGCCACACATGGACCTTCTTGCATGATGAGCTGCTCCAAACCACACCCCTTTGAGCATAGCAGGGCCTGGGTGTTCTGGGCACGGGGTGCTTCCAGTTTCCTCTGAGGGCTCCGCTTCTGTCTCCCCCTCCCCCTCCCCGTGGGGAAGGCTTCCTTGGGTGGATCCAAAAATTCCACCTGCCTGTTGGAGGGAAGGGAGTTCACAGCCTCCGGGCTTGCTGTTCTGTGCTCAGGCTCAGCTGGCCTACACTGAAAGCTCCCAGGGCCCTGCCGAGGAGGGCACACAAGGACAATACTCTTGGTGTGTGAGTGACCGAATCACTGAAAGGAGGCTTTTCAGAAGGGCCTATGCCTTCATACCAAGACTATTAGATGTATGAGACTATCATTAGACCTACGTTAAGGAACGATAATACTGATAGCTACAGTTGATTGATTGACAGGAATGTGCCCAGCAGAGAAGATGGAAATGTATTTTGTGGCTCCATAATAGGACAGGCCCTGTATCCCTTCTGAAATGTTTGAGACCAGAAGCGTTTTGGATTTTTTTTTTTTCTTCAGATTTTGGAATATTTGTAAATATGTAACAAGATATCTTGGGGATGGGACAAATATATAAATTCATTTATGTTTTGTTTAAATATTCTTAGTTGTAGATGGACATAATACCTTTGTTCATTTAGTTTTATGTGGTGCTGGGGATCGAACCCAGTGTCTCACATGTGCTAGGCAAGCGCTCTACCACTGAGCTACGATCCCAGCCCCTCATCTATGTTTTATGTACACTTTATACACATAAGATGAAGGTCATTTTGTAGAGTATTTTTAATAGTATTGCACATGAAAGAGAGTGCCCTGGTGTAGAACTTTCTCCTTGTGTGATCATATCAGCACTCAAAATTCCAGATTTTGGAGCATTTTGGGTGTTGGATTTTCAGACTAGAGATGGGTGACCTGTAGGAGTTGGAGGCTGCAGAACAGCTGTGGAGGCCCACAGCAGGAGCTTTCAGTGGCTTTTCCTGCTGTATGGGAACCTCTGGGATTTAAATCAAAAGCCGATCTCTGTACAGTGAATGAGCCGAGTGGAGGGACGGATGTGAACTAGTATGTTTGGATTGCTTAAGCCATGCCTCTTACACCCAGGAATCAAGGTCACGGGGTGAAGTTACAGGGCTCTGGGAACTGACAGGCAACTCAGAAGTCTGGTCCTGGCAGAAAACACACACGTTTGTTCTACATGAGGGTTTGCTGGTCTGACTTTTTTTGTTTTTAATCTTTGGCTTGGAAATTCTCCCTTTGGTTATGATAATTATCCTTTCCTGATATGTAAATTGATTACTGCCTCACTTTCAAGTCTTCGCATGTCTGATTATCCACAAGCCTCCTTCTGCCTCTTGTTTAAACTTATTTTTAGCCCAGTCCTTGAAACCTCAGTGTGAGACTGTCCATCCAAACTGCAGACGGTCACTCTCCTCAGCCCCATCAAGTCCTCTGCTGTGTGGTGGGGTAGGACTGGCCGTGGGAGGCCTGGGTTTGCTGGGGACAGTCTTGAAGCACTATAGTTCATCTACTTGGGGATAAGCAATTAGACCAGAACTGCCTGGATCCAGAGGCTCCCCACATTGCCACCTGTCTAGCCCAGGTGGCAGGAGGCCTGAGGACCTCTCACCAACCTGTCTTGGACTTTTTTCCCCAAAGTGTTTTCGCCCAGGGCCTTGTGGTTAAGGTTTGCTTCAGAGGGAATTTGTGCTGTGCTTATTACTAGAATATTGAAGCCAGCCAACACCTCGGGTTTTGTAAATGAGTGAGAGCAGTGTGGCTGGTTTTGGGGGTTGCTGTGGTGCCCCTGGGCTTCACCTGCATCTCGTCTTCCCCGAGGCCACCACCATGTGAGTCTGCAGCCCCGTGGACTCCGGATGTTTTCTGAGCTTTACCTCCATAAGAATAAAAACGTTTTGGTGCTTGATTTGATTTGTTTGCTAGAAGATTAGTACAAACGGAGGAAGGAACAAGAATGTGTGGTGGGAGGGGGGTTGCTCAAGGCTGGCAGGAGGTTATTTACGAATTTTTGCTGACGTCCTTGTTTAAAGGAATTCCCTGTGAGATTTATGAAGCCCTTCCAATTTATTGTCTTTCCAAGTAAGGTAAGCAAATAAATAAGTTATTCTATTTCATTATAAACACAGCCAGTGTACGATTCAAAGAAAGAGGAAACAGGCTCCATTTTCCCCATGTTTCAGGAATTTGGAAAGCATCTTGGAAAGGTTGTTTTGTTTTTGGCGAGCACACTGTGCATTTAAAAGATAAAGTCTGACCCTTGACGTTGTATGTGCTGCTCACCATCCTTGAGGAGAACCGGCTGCAGCCTGGCCAGGCTGGGGAGGAGGATCTGGCAGGCAAGGAGGCCCAGGGCTGAGACTCCTCTGCGGGTTTGGTCACTGTCTGTAGGCCCGTGTTACACCTCTATTAAAAATACCCCACTCTGATCAAATCGCGAACCCTTTCCTCCTACAACTGTTACGTTGGTTTCCTCACCACTTTTTAAACCTCTTTTCCACTGGTGCTTGTTGGTGCTCCCGATATCTTGGTGAATTGTGATTTCGTGACAGGTAGGTGAAGACCCGATAGGAAATTTTAGATTTTTAGGTAAAAGAATGAGCAGGAACAGGAGAACTTGCAACAAATAAACATCTCCATTCCTGGCGGTGATGCCAGTGCTGAAGACATGCACCGTGGTGCCTGTCTGTAACCCCAGCTAAGGCAAAGGGATTGAAAGTTCAAGGCCCATCTGGGAAATTTAGTGAGAGACTGACTTAAAGAGTAAAAAGAGCTGGGGGTGTGGAGCTCGGTTGTAGTGCCCGGGTTCACCCCCTAGCCAGGGCTTAGGGGGCGGGGGACACTTGGCAGAGGAAGCAGTCTCCTCCTATCTGCTGATCCCCACCCTCTGCCTGCCCAGGGCCTGTTTGAATATTCTGGCTCTTTCAAGGCCATGGGCAGCACCATTAGGGAAATATCCGGTTGCTGTTTAGGGGAGAATGTGTCTAGTGTTTTTGCCCCTACATGTCCCTGGACTCTCAAAGCCATTGGGATTAGGAGTCAGTGTTCTGGATGGTGTCTTGTAAAAGACTGCCAGGTTCAAGTTCATCAGGCCCTGGCATGTAGTAGGTGCACAGTGAGGATTAAGTGGATCATGATCTCTGCAGGAGTTTTAGAAGCAAATCAGACCTAAGTAGGGAAGCTTAGGGGGTGCCGAGAGTAGAGTTCCTGCAGGAACATGCTTGGTGGGCTTCGCTTCTTTCCTTGCTCACTTCCTGTCTTTGTCCTCCGTCAGGCACACTCGAGAGATGGGCCTTCCTCACCTCTGGACTAATGAGTCCCCAAGGGGATGGTAGGACAGTGGGGCACATGCTGTGCTGGGCACTGAGGTGGTGGCCTGACTAGGTCCTGACCCGAAGGAGCTGGCCATCCGGCCAGAGCACATTAGGCAGGCAAATAAAGTGGGCAAGCCAGGCAGCGGGAGGGCATAGGAGTTCTGGGGTTCCCCACTCATACACCTTGGGTCCAGGAGGCACCTCTTAAATAAAGAAGGTGGGCTGTGAGCTACAGGCTGCAAGGGAGCGGCCAGCTTGGGCCTCCCTCCCACTTTTCTTCCTGCCCAGGCTTGCCCCGCCCCCACCTGCATCCCTCTTCCCCATCAGCCTCATGCCTATCTGGACCTAAGAATCACCCAAGCCAAGACCCACCCTCACAAGGTTCCGTGGGTGCACTAGGAGGCCTGCTTTCAATAGTTCAAAAGCTCTAGGTGGTTCTAATGGAAACCCTGGTGGGAGCCCCTGCCAGCAAACACCCCTCAGCTGAGGCACAGGCCCAGACAATCTGGGAAAACCTAACTTTTCTGCCTGGTAAGAGGGCACGGGCCTGTGATGCCCAGCTGCTCGGTTACTTTGACAGACAGGAAATTCTGGCTGCACTCAGAGGGGGATGGCTGCCTGGTTTTCCATCAACAGGTGAAAGTCATCTTTCAGGGCTGCTTTCATTGCTTTAAAAAAGAAAGCAAGAAAACGTGGGCCCTCATCCCTTCGCCCCCTCAATAAAGGAAAGCTGAGGCCTCTCGCCCCTCCGTGGAGGAAACCTGGAGCAGCATAATTCTCCTGCCTCGGCCAGTCCATGCAGAGCTGTTGCCTAGGAAACCCATCCAGAGGGCCGGACTCAGGCAGGGACCTCTCAGGGCTCCATGCCTGTGTGGAGGGCGAACCCCCAGAAACGCGTGAGGTGATACATTGTTTTGTAGAAAGAGTCCAGGTTTCCAGGCTATCTCAAAGGAGATCAGGACCTCACTTTTGGGAGCCACTGGGTGGGGATCCTTGGCCTACAAAGACTGGGTGAGGGGATATGCTCCCTGGCCAGTGGGGAGTGAGGTGGGGGCAGGGGGAATAGGAGCCTGAGGAGTTCCCTGGACTCCTTGCTGCGGGGCATTGGGCTTTGTGGAGGGTACAGGTGGGGGTACTAGGACTTGGTTTTTCCCCAGGGGTCCTCGTAGGTAGGGGGACACAAATGAGAACAGTGGTACCTGGCCTGAGGAGGGGCTGCCTTCTAGCTGGGCAGAGTGGGTGGGGCGCCTCAGGGCCATTGCCTGAGACATTGTCTTGCTGCTGTCCCGCAAGGGGAAGGGGTTTAAGAATCTGAACATCAAGTAAAATCCTGAGTGAGTGCCTGTTGGGATGCACTGTGGATATAAGTGTGCGGGAGGGAATGGGGGGGAAGGCTGGAGGGTCCGGTTAGGGGAAACCCCAGCTCCACCCCAGTCCTCTTGGAGGTGGCTTCCCAGTGCTGGAGCTCTGTGGTCCTGATCGGTTGCCCTCCAGCTCTAGGTTCGGGGCTACTGTGGGGTGCCGGGAGAGCAGCTGCTTAGTGTTTCAGCCTTTGTGGCCTGCTTGGTCCAGGATTCCTCCCTCAGGGTCTTCAGCAGGTGATGGGACCAGAAGGATTGTGGCCCCCACCCGGGGTTCCCTGGATCGCCTCAGCTCACCTAGAACAGTGCCATGACTGCACCCCTTTCCCCAGGGTGAAGGGGGCCAGGGAGCAGAGGGTCCTGCATTCCTTACCGGGTGGTCCACACTGAAGCTTCCGCCATTTCCCTCTGTTTTTACCATCTGAGCCTCAGCTGGGTGCATGGGAGCCGGCCCCGGTCTGAAGCTTCACTGTGATCTCTGGCACGAGCCTGCCTGAGTCTCCTCACCTGTGAGCAAGGCAGGAGCCATAACAGTTCCTGGGGAAGTGGCTGTTGGTACCCGGTTTGCGAAGGGTTCGTTTGTTGGAATCTAGTGGTTGAGGCTGCCTTAATTTTTGCGTGCTCAGCACTGCATGTGGGAAAGGGTGTGCGCTCCAGGACATGGCTTCAGAGTGTTGTCATTTGTCCCTTCCTATCGTGTGTTTTTCAAATTTCATGTTGCTTTTTAATGCCATTCCTGTGAAGTCTTAAATGCGTTTTTAGCCTTTCTTTTGGGAGTCAAACTTAATCACTCACACGGACATACAAAATAGAAAGCAACAAAGACCCTGCTTTAGTCTTAGAGCTATGGCCAGGGGCACCAGACACTCAGTATCCAGGTATCCATTTCACACCCCTGGGGTTCAGAAGGATCAAGGCTTTGCCATCCTGGGGCTCAGGGTGTAGATGGTAGGATAGGTGGTGTTAGGCTTCAGGATTCTTTCTAAAACAACTGATGGGGTTGTTCCTATTCATTTATTTCCCAGAGCCTCCTCCTCCCCACTCCCGCAGGCACCATTTCAAAAGAACCATGGAGTCTTTTTATATTTATAGTTTACAGTCATGTTCACATATATTCTAACCTTAGCCTCCAAACACAACCCTCAGTTTTCAGTGGAGGCATGGAATGGCTCAGGTTAAAGGGCTGCCTGCTGGGGCCGGGAACACGTGTCCCTGTGCCCGGATGACATGAACAGCCTGACATAAACTTGGTTTATTTCAACTTTTTAAAACTTTGCTGAAATGTAGCTTGGATGCCACACTTTGAGTGAGATGGGATTGAGACGCAAGGATGGGTGGGCCAGGTGAGTGGGCTCTGGAGTCTGGGCCCACCTTGGTCCGCATCCTGCCAGCCCCAGATACCTTCCCAGCATCCTGCTCCTTCCCAGTGATGTGCCCTTGGTGCTGGTGGCCACCGTGAGGGGGTGCCTGGACTGCAATTTGGCAAGGAGCCGCGTCTCACCTGTGTGTGCTGCCCCACCAGACACTGCTATCACAATGTGCCCGGCGACTGGAGCTCTCCTTGCTACTTCAGGCATGGTTAAGGCAAGCTAGCCAGGGCAAAGTTCAGATGCACAGGTTGTGAGCAGACCCTGTTGTGATTTTTTTTTTTTTCCTCTTCCTGTGATATCTGTCACTTGATGAAAAGAGTTTGTTTTCCAGAGCTGTCATTCTGAGATTCATTTTGTACCATACCATTAAAATTTGTAGAGTGTTTGCTTGATTTGTGTTTATTGAAACTAAATTCATTAGGATGATGTGAAAATAGCGCTCAACTGTTTACCAAATCGGATCCTTGTTTTTGATATTTTCGTACATCATCTGTTCTCACTTGAATGTCGTAGAATTTGTTGGTAAAGTGTTATGCAGATGAAAACCCATATTTTAGAGGAGTTTTGTTTTTTTTTTTTAATTCAAATGTGTTTATAAGGATATTATATATCCAAGGTGCTCGATTTGCCATTTGGATCGGAATTCATGTGGATGTCAGAGTACTGGAGCTTGGCTTGGGTGTCGAGAATTGGATGCCAGGGACAGCTGTGGAGAGCTGGACCTGCACCCCAGGCTGAGTCAGACACTGGTTGGAAATCCCCCCACTGCTGGCTCAGCCGGCTGTGACTGCTGGTGGGTCACCCAACCCGTAGGAGCCCCATGTCCTTATTTGCGAAATGGTTATTTCTGTGTTTCTTACAAAGTTAGTGGACGACTCCAATGAAAGCACTATATCAACTTGGTTTCCAACATTTTAACATCTCTGGAATTGTGTCACCAAATTGATCATAGGCTGTAGCTTGACAGTATTTTTTTCTTTTTAATTTTTAATGGTTTATGAAGTAACGCTGATCTAAGATGTCATGGTGTCTTTGGCTTGATGGGCATGAAAGCATCGTGCAAGGTTTACCATTTGGCATTTTTTAACAAAAAGAGTGTTCTTTTTGTTTTTTGTTTTATTCAGTTTTGAAACAGGGTCTTTCTGTGTTGCCTGGCTGATCTTGAACTCTTGGGCTCGAGATCCTCTTGCCTCAGACTCCCAGGAGTGTGCTATCATGGTTGGCTATGCTCAACTTGTAGTTGGTGAATGAAAGTCCAGTCCTGGCCGGGCTTGTATTGAATTCTGAGCAGTGTGGTTAGAAGAGAATTGAATAGATGAGTCTGTGGAGTTGTTGACATCTCTTCTGACTTGGCTCAGTGGTCAGATAATCTGGGATTCATATGCTTGGAGAGACACAGGGTACCTAGTGGCTTCTGAGATAAGCCTGTCTTAGACTCCTCCCTTCCCCCCAGGGGATTTCTTGCTGGTGTGGCCGTGAGCCCATGAGGTGTCAGCCAGAAGCCCCCTGGTGGTTCTGCCAGGGGAACATGGGTGCGAATACATGGCCAGAAGTCGCTGAAAAGCCAGCTTGCCTTACCCAGTTTTTCTTTTGCATGTCACCTGGGTGTGGGAGATGCATTAGGGAATGGCAGGAGGATCCTGGGTCCCTGGATCACTGGAACTGAGTTGTCCACCCATTGAGAACACCATATTGATCTGCTTGCTATAGAGAAATAATTTTCCAATGTGTTGAATTGATACTTTAAGTTTGTAGCAAAAGTGTGTTAAATAATTAATACAGTGAGTGTGGGTAGTTGATTAACTTAATCATCAGTCCTCTCGGCCCCTGCCCCCTTTCTGTCTTGCTGTTTTCCTTTAGAACATGTCACCTCCACCTGTCATCAGTCCAGCCTCATGGCTTTCATCCCTTCTTGTCCATTTATTCACTGAGTCCTGTAGATTCCATTTCTTCTTTCTGTCCCATATTAGGGGTGGCGTGGGAGTCCCATACCTTCCAGTGACATCCACCTAAATGCTTTGGATTCTTCCAGGTGGCCCTAGAAGTCTAATTATCACACTCTGAAGAAGTTGAAAAGCAAGTTTTGGGTATAATGTTGTAGTGGTGACCTGGCCTAGTGTGGCAGCCATAGGATGCTCCTTCTTGACCTTCTACTTCTGAAGATGTAATTGGTGGCCTCAACACTGGACTCCAGCACCACATTTACATACAGCCTGTGTCCGGGGACCACAGGTTGAATCCTCTTTGCCTGCCGTCTCCAGGTGCTTCAGGGTCATCTCCCTCAACCTTCCAGCCCCTCTGGCTCAAGAACTCTTTTGAGCTGGCTTCTGTTTCTGGAGGACCCTAGCTAACATGCATTTCAAATAAAATGGGCCAGTGCCCAGGAAATTCCCCCCACTTCGGACCGCAAGCTCTCTGGGTTGAGTTTGCCTCCCTCTAGAGTGAGGGTCTGTGCTTGGTGATTTCCACGATCTGCCACATCAAAGGCTCCTAGGATTCCATCGCGGGTTATAGTCTTCTTGTCAGTGAGTCTCTAACTGCTTTTATCTAGCCTCCCTGCCATCTGGGTGAAGCATCTGTAATGAAAATGGAGTGGAAGCTGCCTTGACCTTTTTGAGTGTCCGTGTACTCTATTTTAACTGGGGAGTTGCATGCATTTTCTCTACTTAATACTTTAAAAGCCTCTTGGGTAATAAGAGAGGCTTGTAAGTACAGGCTGCGTGTGACCCGCACCGGGAACACAACTTGAGATTGAGAAGCCCCGCTTGTATAGGACGCAGCATTTGATGGCAGCCGTGTTAAGTCACGTGGCATTTATCAGCTGGCTTCCAAATGGACCTGAGGTAATAGTTTTGCTCTTTGGGAGCTGTTTGTGGCCAAAGGCTGCTCTGCCCCTGGTGAGGCTGGGGGAGGCGTCAGAAACCCTTGGGTTGTCCTTTCCCCTGCCTCAAAGCCCTGTGGAACTGCAGATGCCATTGTCCTGGGGATTTATTCCCCCTGGTGGCCCTTTTCCTGGGCAGGGAGTTCATGCCCTGCGTTGGACATAGTCTTGAACATGTTGAGGCCTCCTGGAGGCCCTGCAGTGTTTGTGGAAAGCACGTGTTGCCTGTGCTGTGCACCAGGTTTGGTGGTTCTTGGTCCTTGCAGGGGGATCGATGGGCCTTGTTCCAGAGAAAACCTGCCAGAGATCGATGGGCGGGAATATTTCCCCCAGTGGGGTCCACTTGTTTGTGGTTCTTTTTGTTTCGTTTTCCTTTGAGCTAAAACTTTAGGGGAGTGTTGGGTGGAGTGGGGGTAAGCTGGGAAGGGACATGGAACACGATGGTCTTCAGTGTGACCTTCTGTGGGTTCTGACAGGGACATGCACTTGCGCATTGCATACCCATCAAGGGATAGGACACACTGTCACTCCATGTAAGTTCCTATGGTCCTCTCCAGGCTGTCCCCTCTCCCACCTCCATGATCACGTCAGGCAACCACTGTTTTATTTTTCTAATATGACTAGTTTTGCCTGTTCTGGTGTTCCGTATAGTAAGTAATATACATACATCATCCATAATGTGTATATGTAATGTGCTTATTATATAGCATGCACATCTTTTTGTCTAAATCCTTTTTCAATCAACACAATGTTTTCTACATGTAAAAGCTATTTGGGCTTATCTAGGTTGCTTGTTCCTCTGTATCTCTGAGTAATATGCCATTGAAAGAATTTACTAGTCTGTTGACCTGTTCACCTGTTTGTGGACATTTGGACTGTTTTATAGCTTTAGGTTCTGAATAAAACTGCTACAAACCATTCATGAACACATTTTTTTGTGGACATAGATTTCTGGGCCATGGAGTAGGTATCTGTTTAGTCTTAGAAGTTAGAAGATGTCATGCTTCTACCAATCATGTACAGAATTTAGAGCTGCTTTTTTTTTTAATCAGAATATTGGCTTCCTACAAGTGGGAGTGGGTGGAGCCCCCTCCACTCCCTTAGTTCCCCCAGCTAACAAGATGGTGCAGGGTTCACACTGTTTGCTCTGCTGGAGGTGGGCTGAGGAGGGAGGCCCCACTTGGGAAAACATCATCCATGCCTATGGAGTTAACGGCATCTGCTCCTCTCTATTCCGGGTGTTCATGGTGGGTGCCAGTCCCTACCCCATGCCTTTCCCTGTGGCCCATGACACCTTGCTTTCCAATGAAGCTTGATACCAGTAAGTTGAGTGAGGGTCCGGTGGCCCTTTGGTTCTTGGTGTGATCCTGGTTCTTTGTCCACCTTTTATATTCATGACTGACAGGAGCCGGCTTTGGAGCCCCCTGATGATCACATGGGGCATCTGCACTTCTAGTTTGCCTCCAAACTGTGAGGACAGTGGCTAAGCAGAGGTTCTAAACAGGTGCCGCCAAAGCAGCCACGTTGTGACCTGGGTCATCCAGGGCCCCGGGTCTTGGCTCACTGGCCTTGCAGGCTCAGGTCACTGCTGCCAAGCTTACCCAAGTCTCTCTGGGGCTGTTACTTCCAGAGGCGTGTTTTATAGGGCTCCTAGAGTGTCCTCTTGAGTGGATTCTGTTTTACTTATTTATAACCTTCCTCTTTCGAGAAAGTACTTTGAGGACCCCAAAAAAAGATGCTATAAGAGGGGATGAGTTTGGATGAGGACCAGAGTTGATTTAAAAAAAAAATGCAAATAAAACAACTGCAAATTTGGGATACTTGGCTATAAACAGAGATGTCTTAGGTGGTGCAGCTCTGAGCCTAGCGCCATCCAGTATGTGTCACTGAACTGACCCTAAGAATAAGTGCCTTGGTATAGGAGAGCTGTTTGGAGAGATGGTAGCTGTGTAAGTAAGCCCTGTCATAGCCCAGGACTGGTGACATGCCAGGCCTGTAGTTCCATACCTGTGGCCGGAAAAAGTCAGAAGAACAGTGTGAAGGGACATTTTAGGGGAGAGACCATTCTGTAAGGGACCTTTCTAGGATATTCCCCACCCCCACCATTGATTGAACCCAGAGGTGCTTTGCCACTGAGCCACATCACTAGTCCTTTTATTTTTTTTGAAGCAGGGTCTAACCAAGTTGCTTAGGGCCTTGCTAAGTTGCTGAGGCTAGCCTCAAGCTTGCCATCCTCCTGCCTCAGTCAGCCTCCTGAGTTGCTGGGATTATAGGCCTGCACCTCCATGCTTGGCTAGGGATATCTTTTGATTTTGTGATAGAATGTGAAGGACCTTGAGGAGTCTGTCAGTTGATGCAGGTCTATTCTCTTCTAAAAAAAATTTGTCTGCTGTGTCTGTCAGGAGCTGAGCCCCAATGCTGCGGCCCAGAACGACATCAGAGGATCGAACTACATATCACCAGCCCCAGAAAAGATCAGAATTCAAAACTTAAGGTGCAGTTTCTTTCTTTTTTTTTTTTTGGTACCAGGGATTGAACTCAGGGGCACTCGACCACTGAGCCACATCCTCAGCCCTATTTTGTGTTTTATGTAGAGACAGGGTCTCACTGAGTTGCTTAGTGCCTCGCCCTTGCTGAGGCTGCTTTGAACTCGCAATTCTCCTGTCTCAACCTCCCTAAGTGCTGGGATTACAGGTGTGCGCCACCGTGCCCGGCTAAGGTGCAGTTTCTATTGAAGGCATATCACTTCTGTAAAGTCAAATCCTGACTCAGGGACCCTCTGTGTAAGTACATAGGTATGTGGGTGTGCTGTGTGTCTACCTTGGGAATGACTGGAATAAAGCTTGATAGTAAGGGTCACATAAAGGAACATTGTCACCTGCAAGAGGAGATGGTCAGTCCTTGGGGCCACTTGGGGAGAGGGGAGCAAGCACATCTGGCCTTCACAGGGAAGGGAACAAGTACTTTACAGATAGACGGTCCTCACTCCACCACGTCTCTCTGGTCACCTGTGACTTTCTGCCTTCACCATCTGCATCCTGGGACAGTGCATCAACTCATGGGGTCTGGCCCTTCCCATGCATGTCCTGGGAGCAAGGTTTGCCACCCAAGAAGGGACTTCTCTCTCAACCCAAAGAATAGAGAAATCTTCCCAACTCTTAGTTTCTACCCTCTGGATTTCTTTCAAGCCCCAGTGACTTTTGGGACTCATTAGGCTTCATGGCTGCTGGCTTTAAGTGGAATTAGAGCTTGAGTAGGGGAACCCTGGTGTATCTCCGGCTGTGTCCCTCTCTCCCCTGCCTGGTGGAAGTTACCTTCAGCTCTGAGAGGCTTAGTCACTTGCCTATAGCCACACAGCGTGTGCCGCCCAGCTTTACTAATTCCAACTCCACTTTGAAGCAGTGCCACCCAGCCCTCTCTCCAGCACCCCTGGACACGGGAAGGGCTCCCTGGAGTTGGGCAGGGTTCTGGGTGCAGCTTCCCCTTCCCACGTGGGGGGTGTCTGCTTTGGCCTGGGGCTGGCCGTCCATTTGGCTTCTCTGCCCCGTTCCTCCAGAATCACCCTGGAACATCGGGTGGGAGGCCCACATGCCCGCACTCCCTCAGATCAGGGTGAAATACCATGAGGTGCGCCGCAGCCAGCCCCCCAACCCCCAGATCTGGAACAGGGAGCCGCAGCTTAAGAGGTCTCCACTGCCTCCGCTGTTGTCTCTGCTGGCTCCAAGGTGACTCAGATATTGGTCCTCCGTCAGGGGGCGGCAGTTAAGAAGTGTTCGCATCCTTTCACTGTCTTGACTTCTTTTGGGCCCTTGGTGTGTGACATGCTTGCTACGTGTGTTTCACTGACTTGATGTTGTCTGGCTTTTTTTCCTCCCTTGAGCACTTGTTTTTTGCCAGATGCTGGGAGGCAGCATTGACCCTACCCCACTTGCCTTAAGTTCAGTAGAAGCGGTCGCTCATGTTTGCTGCTTACAAAATATGGCACTTCATACCTCTCTATTAAAACAGCAGAGAGATAGACAATGTGTTCTCTCCAGGGTCCCCCAAACATTGGATGTTGACGGATTTGCCCTCCTTGCGCTGAAGAGAGGAGGGCTGGAGTGTAAGCTTATCTGTCTCTCTAAGCCTTTTAGAAGAAAGATAGATCTGTACTCTGAGTTTAAATATAGCACAGTGTTTGCTACTGAGATGGCGAATAAGCAATTGAATATGTAGGTCATTGACTTATGAGAATGAGTTCGGAGTTTTCCTTGCATCTGATTAACACCGTCTTACAATTGGGCCGTTGATGCTGTGCCAAAATTGGGTTACACAGAGTTCAGTGAGCCATCTGGGAGGGAAACTGGTAGAAACAGCCCAGGATACCTTTGCCCCCTTGAGGTGTTGGGAGTGTGACTTGGTGTTCAGCCCTGTGATTACAGCCAGTGGCGGCAGCCCCGAATTGTCCTGGGCAGAGATGCCACAGTGCTGTGTTTCTGAGCAAAACCATCAGGAGGGAGGGGGGAAAGGGCGAGACTTAAATCAGGATAAATGCCAGCGGTGCATTTTAATACATTCTTGATTCAGAACGCACTGTTTGGAATTGCATATTTAAAAGGAAACTGCCATCCCCCTTTGAAGGTATGTGACATTTAAAAGATCTGTAGCAGAAGATTGGTTTTGACAGCTTCGAATTATATTTGAAAGAGTTTTTCTTTTAAAAAAGAAAATGATTACTTCTATTTTAAATGTCATCACAAAGACATAAACATGTTTAATCAAATTATATATTTAATTTATGTAGAATGTAATTTTTATTCGTGTGGAGGATATTCACTGGTTATTTTTTTCAACAGCTTTGAAGCTGAGCAGTGTTGATTTGAATGCGGTTTGGGATCTTTGAGTAAATGGCCATTTAAGGGTTTATTGAATCTGGAAAATGGTATTGAAAAGGTTTTTGTCCATCCATGTGCATGTCAGTGAGCATTTTGGGGATGGGGGTGTTTTCATTGCTGTTACTGGGAGGTAGGATAAGCTGCTGTGGAGTGAACTGGAAAAAAGTGTAACCCCGAAGACAAAGACAAACAGGGAAGGCGCTCCTGTAATTTTCTTCTTTTGGATTCTTTGAATCAGCAGGGAGTGACTGCGAGCTCTGGCAGAGAGAGCCAGCTCTCCTTAAAAGGGAGGCCCCAGAGGCTCTGGGAGGACAGGCTGGGCACTGGCCCCACGGCAGACCTTCCCCCTGGTACAAAAGGCTGATGTGGAGTCCACTGGCACCAGCCAGGTCCCTGGGCTGCTGCAGGAGCAGGGGCATAGCTGTGGCACTCAGCTCTCCCGATCATGGTGATCTGCTGGGACGCCCCAGCTCCAGAACTTTCTTTGAACAAGCTGGGTGTTGGAAGCTGGCCAGCCCCACATACAACTGTGTGTGTCAGCTGGATGGTCCTGGCCTGTTCCAGCCTGCTTCCTGTAGTTTCGATTCAGCTAGGCTGGATCAGAAGTCCAGAGTGGCCCACCTGCCCAGCATGTAGCCACCCTGGGCTGGTTTTCTCTCCTCCTTTCCAGGGCTGCTCTGCCAGGGAAGGCGCCATCTGTTGGGTGTGGCCTGGGGAGCCCTGGGTGGCTGGTAGCAGCTGGGAGAGAGCAAGCCAAGCATTTGTGCCTGTTCCCAGGAAAGAACTGACGTAGCAGGCAGACGTCTTGGCCAGCTTCAGCTAGAGAAGGTCAGGGTTCAGGAGCTGGGAGCTCTTCTGGGCCTGGGAAGCTGGAAGACACCTGTCAGAACCCAGTGCTTCAGCAGTATCAACAGGGCCACTAAAGGAAGGAGTCGCCCTATTAACTAGTCAGCACTAGCCAAACTACACAGATAAGCCAAAAAATGGGACCAACTTCCTGTTAATTTCTTTAAAGTTCTTATTTTGAAGTAAACGTGGATTCTCTGCAGTGGTAAGAGAGGCAATACAACCACCTCCAGGATCCTTCACGCCCCCTCCCGCAGCTCCTTAGTGGAAACATTGTGTAACTGTAACAGCCTGGAAATTGACACTGTTCTACCCTCACACACTACTTCCCTGGTGTTTTAAGTATGCAATTGGGTGTATCTTTAGTTCTGCACAATATTGCTACATGTGTAAGTTCCTGTATGCATCACCCCATCATCGCCTTTTGTAGCCACACCCCCTTCAAGTAGATACGACCGTCCTGGACAGGCACACGTGGCCATACAGGAACTGACCGGCTCGCTCAAAGAAAGTTCTGGAGTTGGATTGTCTTCCCCCTTCCCAGTGCTGGCAACTACTAATCTGTTTTCCAGCTCTTAATTTTCATCATAAAAGAATGCTACACAAATGGAATCATATAGCACATAGTCTTTGAGGATCGACTTTGTCTAGCTTCGTTCCCTTGGAGACTCAGATTGCACGTGTCCCTGGTTTGTTTCTGTGTGCTGATGAGGAGCGTCCCATACTGAAGGTTTGTGACTCAGTCTCACACTGGAGCTCTGGGCAGCAGGAAATCCATCATGGAGACCTGAGTATTCCAGGGCCCTTGCTTGCTTGGGAACCAGAGTGATGCCCCGGGTTTGGGGCAGAGAAGCACCTTTACCTTGTTTTGTTCCTCTGTTGTGTACTTTCACATGTTGGCTGATATATGTGAAGAAATACAAGTTTGGATAAATTGATTACAAGTCCATTTTATTCATTATCCATCATGCTCTGAGAATATGTGTGAGGGCCTGGTGTGCTAAGCGATCAGAGGCTGTCTGTCTGTTTAGGCAGAAGCCCTCGTCCCTGCATGGCTGTGGCTGCTGGAGGAACAGCAGATCCCCACAGTCTCCTTCCACAGCGAATGTGTCAGCCGCCTGTTCCTCCAGAAAGCCCACTTGCACTGTGCTTTGAAAGTACAAATGTGTTACACGGTCGTCGAGTGAGTGAGGACAGCATTTCTGAACCATCGCCCTCATGAACGTCCGAGCTGAAGGGTGTCTGTACTCAATGCAACTGGGTCGTCCATCCTGTGTATGTGTAGGCTGGGTTGGAGCTCCCAGGGTAAGTTACTGCGTGCAGGAATCAGAGGACAGTGTTCATAATGTTTACATGTTCCCTCTGATGGAAGGGGCTATGCAGGGTTTTGTTTTGTTGTTGTTTTGGTGGTTGTTGGCTGAATGGAGACTACTAAGCCAGCCTCGCTGCAGGGCCTTGTGCCCTCTGGGGAGCTGGTAGGTGACTGAACAGGAAGGCCCATTTGGTGCCTAGGAGTTGGGCATTTGACTTCTCTCCTTGACACAGATCCCTCTGGGTAAGAGACAGCGGCATCTGTGTCTGAGACCATCATCACCTGGGGACCGGCAGCCCACTCTGGTTGCCTGGGAGGGGCTTCCCAGTGCGAGTTATCAGGCAGTTGGTCCCCTGAAGCGTTGCTGCCCATGGGGAATGCAAAGGACTGAGTCCCGGCAGGTTGCCCTCTCACTGGCTGGTGACCTGGGCCAGCCTCCCCATTCCCGGGCCTTGAGCACTCTGGCACTGTGGTTCATTTTGTTGCTTCCAGAGGAAATAGATTCAGTTTGGTCTTCGGGGGCTTCATTGAAGTCCGTATTTACAGAGTGTCTTTGTATGCCAGTCTTTGTGGCATACCTGGCCTTGGAAATGGATTTTTAAAAAGAACAATCTCTGGGAAAAATAGTTGGCATGTTGCAGGTGTAGCAGCTGCTGCCTTTGAGGGCAGCGATGGTCTTCATTTTCATTCATTGAAGTCTCCCCCAAACCTCAAGGTTTGGGTTCTTAATTTAGTTTGAAATAAAATGGGGCCCAATCTCCTTTGGCCTTTTTTTTCTTTCCAGGGCTCTGGATTTTTCCATCCATGTAGCCATATTAGGAAAGAATCTGTTAAATGAGACAGCTAATGTTTGGGGGCTCCTGTTGTGCTGGCTCAATGCTGAGCACTTCATAGCAACATGGTGCCCCTTCCTGCTCTGGCCCGACCCACAGGTAAGGACCACTACACAACTATACCCTGGACTCCCTCTGGAGGAACAAAAAGAAGCTGAGCAGGCTGATAATGTTGGGACTACTTGCAGCCTAACTCCAATTTTTTTTTTTTAATGTACTAGGGATTGAACCCAGGGGTGCTTTCCCACTGAGCTATATCCCTAGCAGCCCGTTTTAATTTTTATTTTGAAATACAGTCTCACCAACTTGCTGGCCTTGAACTTGTGACCCTCCTGCCTCAGTTGCTGGGATTCCAGGCATGCACGACCCATGCCTGGCACTCCAGTGTTCTTGACTGCTGCTTGGTCTCTGAGTTCTGCGGGGTAGAAATTAGATTCTGTCTCTGCTATCAGGGGAGTGAGCATCTGAAATGGTCAACAGGACAAGTAACCTGGCCTTTGGTGCCTTGTGAAGGGCTATGGTGAGGTCCCTGGGTGACCAGAGCCCAGTACTCATCCACATGTTCCTAGTCAGTATTCCTCATGTGGCCTGTCCATCCCTCTTGTTGAGGGATTTTGGAGTTGGCTACTTGATTCCGGAGCCATCCTGCTTTTCTTAGTGCTGCTTTCTGCTCCTCTGCTGCAGTTCAATCCATGGGGAGAGCTTGGCTAGAGTCAGCTGAGAACACTGGGATTCTGCCTTCTGCCTTGAAATTCTCAAGAGCAGCATCAATGTGTAGTTGGTAGGGTGAACTTGGAACCTGAACTTGCAGGAGGGTGGAGGGACACTCCACTGCCTTCGAGACCTACCTGGTGGGGAGTGCAGCTGTGCCGCCTGCATGCCGCTGGAGCCCCTGTGGGCTGCAGCTCCCTGGCTGGGAGCCTGCAGGGGCAGCCTGGGCAGTATCACGCCTTCAGTGTTCTCAGCCCCAGTCCTGCTTCCTGACCTAGGAGCCCACAGCAGTTTCCAGATTGTGGGAGAGTATGCTCTTTGTAGAGCATGGGGAAACTCAGGAGAGTATGAAGAAAACTAAAATAAGTGATTTTTGTTATATATTTTAAAAATCATCTTCAATCTTAGCATGGAGAAACAACACTTTGGCTATATTTTCTGCCTCTTATGCATATATGTATAAAAAGTGCGACTCACTAAAGAATATTTCTAAATGTAAGATTGGAATGTCTTATATTTCATTTTCTGTTTGACCTATGTTATTTTCCTCATGTCTTTAAATTTGGGGGAATACTTAATTGCATGATTTCAAGATCAAAATATATGATATAGGGGCTGGGGCTGTAGCTCAGTGGTAAAAGCGCTTGCCTAGCATGCGTGAGGCACTGGGTTCGATCCTCAGCACCACATAAATATAAAAACAAATAAAATAAAGGTATCAAAAATGCAATAACATTAAAAAATATTTAAAAAAAAAAACAAAATATATGATATAGGTAGAACGTGGGATCCTGAGTAGTTCTAATTTATTAAGGGAGAATTTTCCCCCACCCCCATTGTGTCCAGGGGGCAATGAAGCAGGGGTTAAATGTCAGAGATTCCACTGCCACATGTCCAGTCCCTGCCTCCCACCAGCGTGAGGGGTCTGCCTTGTAGACTCTGTCCGTGGAGCCTGCAGATCGGGGAGTATCCCGCTGGTGGTTTGTCCCATCTTGGGTGAAGCTTGTGGGCACAGAGGTTCCATCTCGCCTTGCGCTGGTTTGTGTGTTGAAGACACCTCTGCTGACCATCCAGCCCTTCTGGTTGCTCCTTGCCCCCCATCAGATTGGGTGTCATGGGGGCCTGGTAGGAAGGAACTCAGAAACACCTGTGCTGTTTCACCTGCCAGACAGAGAACTGAAGCCAGAGCTTCCTGTAAGGATGCCCCAGTTGGTTAGCAGTCACTACTACTAGTAGATCCTGGGCTCATCTGCTGTCCATTTCTTCTGAGATAGTTCTTAGCTATGTTATAGGTGTGTGCACCTCAGCTGGTGGCTGTCTGGTTCAGTTACTGTTTGGAGATGCAAAAGACCAGAGATGCCCCCTTGGGTTTCTGTGGGATATGGGTTGACCCACAGCCTAGTAAGTTTGGTTGAGGCTTCCTTGGAGCTGGGCCAGTTTGACGGAGACCTAGCCCACTGGCGGGCACTCCTCGCAGCTCTAGTCTTTTCTGCTGAGGCGACCACGTATCTGTGAATAGGCCCATGGCAGCCCCACTTACGCGCAGACCTGGGGCGTGGCCAGGCCTCTGGGAGCCAATGTCCAAGTGCACACAGCTGCTTTTGCTTTCCCACCAGCTGGGCAGTTGGGGTGTGGGAACACAGCTTGAGTTCACGTAGTGACGTCATTGTGTGGGCTGCTGCTCATGGATCCATCCTTTTTTTTTTTTCCCTTTCAAAACTTGGCCAGCACCAGCCCTGATCGGCAGCACCCATTTATCAATTTGTGCTCTGTGTTCCTCCCTCTGGTTGTTGCCAAACCCTCCCATCTGCCATTCCCATGCCCTTTTGTGTTTCTCCCTGCTGGAGCTTTGGGATGGGGTGCTCCATTGGGTCAGGGTCCAGCTATGGCTGCCAGGCAGCTTCTCCCCTCACTTGGCCTTGGCCTGTCTGCCTGGAGGCCGTGAGCTCTGCGGCATCTACAAGTCAACAGCCGAAAGACCTAGCAGAGCAGGGTTAATTGGCTACATCTGAGACAACACCCAGGCACTATCCTATTTTATTTTCCTTAAGAACATGGCAGAGTCCCAAGTCGCGCCTTCCAGTGTTCCATGGCTGTCCTTGTGTTCAAGACAAGAGTTCTCAAATTTTGGCTGTTGAGCCTTTCCACATTCTTAAAACCCCAAACCAGCTGAATACATTTAATATCGCTAGATTTCCATAAGCACTTCTCAAAGCGCCTGTTTATGTAAAGTTTCTGCCTGGAGGACGTTTTCCTTCTGGGATGTGGGGCGTGATGTTGACTTGACCTCAGGTGTGTCCTGGCCAAGGTGGCTGTGGAGGGATGTGGAGAGAATTACCTTTCAGGACAACCCCCCCTCACCCCCAAAAGGATAATTGTATCACAGTTAATCAATATGGCTTATTTACCACAAGGCAGCAGTTGGTGGAATCAAGTTCTGGGAGGAACAGCCTGCTGTGAGTGGCAGTGGTCAGTCTCCTGAGCCGTGCAACAGGCGGTTGCCCTGCAATGGATGGGGTCAGTTTCTTGGTTCTCCCCACGTGCCGACCAAACCAGAATGCCAACCCTACTTTACGTGCAGTGTTCTTGCCCATGCCCCTTCCAAGACTCCTGTGGTAAATTTGTGACTGCTTAAGGGGCGACTTCGTGGACTCCTGTCTGGTTTAAGTAGTAAAGGTGCCTGGGCCTTTGGATCTGTGAGAGTCTCAGGGTGGCAAGGCTCATGGAAGCCATGGTGGGTCTCATGGGCCACCACCTTCTGTCCACATTGCCTCTTAAAGACTGTCCCCCTGATAACTGACCAAGCTGAACCCTGGTTCTGCTCACTGGCCTGTGCCAGCCTTGAGAGGCGGTCACAGCCGCTCTACCCCAAAGGGGTGGGTGAGGCAGCGCCCATTGTCCCCAGGACAGTAGATGGGCGCTGGAAAGCCTCAACGATTCAGATGTGAGTTAGTCTGGGCAAAGAATCCAAGTAGGTTTCAGGAAAGCCCCATATGTTTGAGAAGAGCCAGCATACCCAAGCCTTGTTGGGAGAAGTAACGCCAGGAGTGCCCCATGCCAAGTGGGATGGGGTGCCCGGGAGCCCAGGCCGAGCTGCCTGCGTGTCCTCTCCACTGTCTATGGCTGGGTAGTGAGCGGCTACCCCTTCAGTGCCATGTGGAGCCCAGAAGCCATTCTGAAAGATGACTTAAGGTCACGGACAGGACCGGCCCTTCTGGAATGAGTAGGCAAAGCCTCTCAGGCCCTTCTCAAGATCTGCTTAGGCTCATCATGGGCTCCTGCAGATTTCCCAAGGTGCTAATTTCATTGAGTTTCAGAAAAGCATATTTTTTTTCTCTCCACCTGGGATGCAGTTGCCTTCTATCTGACTTCCTAAAAGAACAAATTAGAAACCCAAGTGGCACCACTCTCAGCCTGGCTCCAGCTCCTACCTGGTGCTGCCCCTCTCTCCCAGGATGCACGTGCCTGCCAGCGCCCCATCATCCCTAAAGGGGGAGCGCATCTGGCCAAGGGATGTATAGTAGATCCCCCTAGGTGGATGACACAAGCCAAAGGCAGGACCCTCTCTGCCAGAAGCAGCCCACTTAACCTGGACGTGGTGGCTGTGCCGACTGGCATCTACACGCCGTGCTGCTCAGGCTCCTGCGGTCCCGCTGCATTGGAAGCAGTGGTGATCTTAATCAGCCAAGTCATTTCTGCATCTGGTTGTGTCCTCCTGGAAGTTCTTAGAGAAACCCTGCCAAGAAAATTTCCCCTGGCGAGTCCTCGGGGCACACTTCATGCTGCACTGTCAGCAAGTATCTGCCGAAACAAGTATTTTTGAATTTTTTTTAGCTTTTCTGTAGCTGCAGTCTTCTTAAGTACTTCTTTCGACCTTCAAGTAACAATGGGCACTTGCTTTAAAGATTCTGACAGTATTCCAAGTCTTTTAATGTTCCTAACCCACTAAATAAGCTGTCACTGTTCGCTTGGCAGTCCACAGGCTCCTCCGAATCCCCCAGTTTGAAGTTCTGTGGCATGCCACCTCTCTGGAAGCCTTCTCCAGGCAGAGCTGTGCTGCCTGTGTAATTGTTTTCACTGTGGAGGTCTCTAGTAAGAGCCTGTGCCCACCACCAAGATCAGGTAGATGTTCTCATGTTATGTTTGCCCTCAGATCTTTATTTAAAATCAAGAAGTCATTTGCAAATTCACTAAATCTTACCCCCTTCCCCTAATTTTTTTCCCTTCTTTCCAAAAGAGACAGCTTCCTGAGGTTGACACATAATTTCCTTGTTTTTGAAAACCGATTTTATATGTTTATGTATCAGTAAACAGTTTTGTGTCTGCTGTGCAAAACTTTGGAAATAGACAAAGGAAGCCTCTGGCTAATTAAGATAAGTAGGTCTTCACAGGGGATGTAAATTGTTACACAATTAACTAAAGCATTGTTTTCCTTTTGTTCCTGAGATGAATAAAATGTGATCAAAGTGTTTAACATGTAGAGACTTGGAGATGGGCAGGGCATATAGCGCCTGGAAGGGAAGCTGTCACAGAAGATACCTTTGAGATGGGCTTGGAAGGGTGGATAGAAGTTTACCAGACAAGCTCCACCGCCTAAAGGATGGTTCCTATTGGGCATGGTGGTGCACCCTGTCATCCCAGTCACTCTGGAGGCTAGGCGGGAGGATAGCAAGTTCAAAACCAGCCTGGCAACTTAGCAAGATCATGTCTCAAAAAAATAAAAAGGGGATGCAGCTCAGTGGTAGAGAGCTTGCCTAGCATGCCCAAGGTTTAATCTCCAGTATCACTTTAAAAAGGGGGTGGGGAGATAGTTCCTTGGCTCTGGATGGTTGTGTCATTAGAGGTTTGGGGACCACTGAAAGTCTGTACCGGTCCCTCTCTTCTTTGCATGTTAAAAGCCTAGGATGTCTACTTTGTCCCTACTTTTTTTTAACTTGTAGATTTGGGGGGTTATAATGCAATGTGGAATGCCCAGGACCATGAGGTCTTTCTTAATCTTGGGTGTGTGATAACCTTGGGTGTAGAGGTCACCCTTTGCCCAAGTACAACTGATCCTCCATGTCTACAAAGTCAGCATTTATGGATTTACGCCATCTCAGGTTGAAAATAGTTGGGGGGGAAAACCTCCAATATAAAATCATAGCACAACAATAAGAAATTGTACAGTTTTTAGGAAGTACAGTGAGCTGGGTGTGGTGGTGCATGCCTGTAATCCCAGCGCCTTGGGAGGCTGAGACAGAATCGCGAGTTCAAAGCCAGCCTCAGCAAAAGCAAGGCACTAAGCAACTCAGACCCTGTCTCTACATAAAACACAAAATCAGGTTGGGGATGTGGCTCAGTGGTTGAGTACCCCTGAGTTCAAAAAAAACACCAAAAAACCCAGTGTAACCACGATTCATGTGGCATTGACTTGACAGAGACGGGGTAAAGCATGTGGGAGGACTTGTGTGGCTTATGCAGATAGACCCCATTTCATACAGGGGCTCGAGCATCTGTGGGTGGTTCCTCCGAGGCCTTCCTGCCCTTGGTTCTGGTTGTGAAGTGAGAGCTGGCTCTGACTCCAAAGCCCTGCTCCTTAAGTGAGGTAGTGAGGTGAAACAGGACCCTGATTTTCTTTTGAAGCAGGTGGCGGCCCTGGGAGTCCTGTGGTCCTTCTCTGTGACTTACTATATGATGTGTTTAACAGGATTGGTTCCTGGGGATCAGCCTCCTTGTTTTAAATGTGTGCCTTTAGGAATCCACAGCTTCCTGAGATGTGGATGGTTAGAAAGGTTGAGTGCAACCAGAAGCTGGTCATGGCTTTTTGTATGTCCTGGTTGTAAGGAAGGTGGGGTGGGGCGTGGCTAGGGCTGGCTGCGACAGTTCTGCCTGCACAGTGTACCTCTGCCCTTTCTCCGAGGCTGGAGAAGGGTCACCTTGCTGTGTGGACTCTCCTGATGAATAGCAACTCCCATGCTAAAAAAGTTCCTTCCACATCCTAAAGCCATAGAACAGACCCCCCCAGGCCACACCCACTGTCCAGATGTTTGCCTTTTCTGTCAGCCACTGGAGGGACTTGGCTGCCCTCACTGCCTGCAGCTCTGTGTGGGTAGGAAGTGGTTCAGATGACATGAAAGGTACCATCTATTTCCTCTCTACTTCTGTACAGTGAAATAAATGTGAGTGCTGTCTAATGTGTCACCTCCTTCATACTGCATTTGCTAAGAAAGTGCGATTTTATTGAACATTAGGATTGAATTCTTAACTGAGTAATCAATTTCAGTAGTAAGTTAAAATGACCTCCTATTAATGGACAACTGCAACCGTTCATCAGACTTACAGTAGATTAACTGTTGTCAGCATTTATGCTAATAGCACTCAGAAACCACGGGCTTATGAATTGTGCTTCATAATTCTGCGTTTCTCAAAACAGTTGGTAATACTTTTTGCTTGAAGGTATTGATTGTTCGGTCCCCTTGTTTGCCACTTGGAGATGTAAAGAAAGCCAAATGACATCTCACGGGGATGACACGACCTGGCCCCCTGGTTTTGCACCCTTGGCTTCATGTCAGAGTAGATGGAAAGGGTTCGTTTGTTCTGGTGCTCTACTGGGTGATTTGATCTGGTGTGTGACTCTTCAGCAAGACAAATAATATTTTTAATGAAACCATTTAATAACCTCAGTAGTGTAGAGTTGAAAGCATTGGAAGATGCAATTAAAGGCTGGCTAAGATGTAAACAACACCCCTGCTTCAGCCTCACTGATTTGATTCATTTTGCTTTCAGGGTTTCACCGCCTTAAATGGTTTTGAACCAATGAAGCTGTATCCCCTTAAGAAGACGGACAGCCCGTCGCGTGAACTGTAGAATTTACAGACAGATTTATATTGGTGAGTTATTGTAAAACATCTCCAGGTAAAAGTTCAGTTTTCTAAAACCCCCTTCGGAACATGTTTTCAATTAGTTGATGACTATGGCTCGCGGCAGCCTCTGGATGTTTCACCGGGATGTCTAATAGCAGGATCATATTGATTGTCTTTCAATTAATTGCATCTGGTATTTTCATTTATCAAAAGCAAAATACATGTAATTAACTCTGAAGCAGTACAGTTCAGTGTAAAGTGATTCCTGCTGCTGCTGCGGCTATAGAGATAAGTCAACGGAAATTATACTACAAGAAACTCAAGTCAGAATGGAAATAGTGTTAGGACTTGTCGATGTATTAATTAAAAAGAATAAAAATGAATTAGGGAAATGGTCTCGTGCCACCCCAACCCCTTATAAAACAGTAAGTAGATGTTTTTAGAAAGAAAGCTTGCTGGTGAGGGCAGCTCTTAAATCGGCTTAGATGTTCAGAGTTGCCAACCTCTGGGCTGTCTTGATGTGGAATGGTTTTTTTCTGGGGGAGTCGATTGGGAATTTGGGTGTAGGCAGGAGAGAGCATTCAGTTCTATCTACACTCATTTGGAGTGTGGTGGAGAGAATGTCGATTGCTAACAGCTCAATCTGCACTGGCTGCAAGGTTTGGGGTTCAGAGTTTAGTTTCAACGTGCTCTCCACCATTCACACCAGATGCGGGTCTTACTCTCAATCTCCAAGTGGCAACATCTCTGATGGGATTGATTTTTCTCCTGCCTTTTCAAAAAGACATTCTATCCTTGAATGAACAATGTCATTCAAAAGCAAGAAAAGTCTAAGCCAGTTCCCTTGGTGTCCAGTGGGAGAGCACTGGCTTTGGCTAGCGGGTTGGGCTCACCGCCACTGCCTCAGGTCTGGCCTCCTGCGCTGGTGGAGGCAGTTAGCGACTGGAGTCCTGTACAGGGCATGAGCTGACTCTCAGACTGAACACTGCAGGCAGCGGGTTGTGACGGGAAAGGTCTTGCCAGCTTCTTCCTCGGTTCTCCAAGTGGTCAAGTCAGCGCAGAAGGCAAGGCCGCTGCCCCTGACCTATGCCTGCAGATGACATGCCAGCATGATAACAGCCTTCAGCAGGTGGCGTGGCTGTGTCCATTGACTAGGTGGGCCAAGATGGTCCCCAGGATTTCATTTGACTTGGGAACTCGGGACCTTTCCCAGGAATGCTTAGACAAGGTTTGCAGAGCAAAAGCCCACGCAGTAGACGATGGCCCCCATATCCGGGTACTTTCCAGAGGGGAGCCCATGGGTGTTTTTGAACAGCTAAGGGTCTCATCATTGGGGGAGGATGGGAGACAGGGTCACTGAGGCCTTGCTAGGAGACACAAGGGAGTCATGGCTGCTTTAGCCACTGTCATCCAGTTCTGGCTTTCCTTCAAGGCCAATGTGTATTTTTCCTCTGGGTCCCAGTCTCCTGAAGACTTCTGTGCAGCATCCGCCCGGGATTCCTAGGCAGAGGCATAGTCCTCATGAGTCTGGAGTGGCATGGCCTGAGTTCCTGTGCTGAGGGCTGGGGCCGGAGGTGTCATCGGTGAGTCAGGCTGCAGCGGCCAGGCCGTGGGCCAGCACTGGCAGTGCCTGACTCCTGCCTGCGCTCACCCAGGTGCTCATCACCTCTGGAGAGCCAGCACTGCAGAGGAGTGTGCTCTGTGTGTGGTGCTCAGGCTGGGGTTAGAAAATCATTTCCCCTGAAGATAAGGATGCAGAAAAGAACAAAATGCACTTCTTAAATAACAGAAATGTGTGAATGATGGCATCCTCATTTGATGCAACCTGACACTGGGATCCTGCTTAGCACTAGTCACCATCTCAGGAGAAGGAGATATGCTACCAGTGCATCCAGTATCAGAATGAAGTCACAACGCTCTTGTTAGCAGATGCTTCCGGAGCCCTGGTGTGCTCCGACACACCCTGTATAGTGCTCACAAGCACGCCTGTGTTTCTGGCATACTTCAGAGCAGGAGTTTGTTGTTGTTGCTATTTTTACCCTTTTTATTTTGAGACAGGATCTTGCTAAATTGCCCAGGTTGGCCTTGAACTTGGTGATCCTCCTGCCTCAGCCTCTCAAGTTGCTGGGATTCCAGGGATGCCTGACCTGAGTAAGAGTTTTAGGTGGCCCTTTGCATGCAGTCATGCAGCTGGCCTTCATGGGAGGATGGCCACTGTGCCAGGATGGTGCCTTGTGATGTCCACACTCAGCACACAGTGTGCCTTGCTTCCCCTGCTCCAGGGCCGACCTGCCCTGACCACACTCACAGATACTCTTAGGATGAAGTTCTCGCAGGTCTCCAGGAAGCTTGCATGTGCTCTGTGGCATGGCATCATGCCCAGTGGGTCGTACCCGACTCTGCGGGCAG
>PVHX01002670.1:100703-109130 GCA_004024805.1 Geosciurus inauris | reverse complement strand
ACATGGCAGTTTCAACTCGGGACACCCCTGTTGAGATCCCTGGTGGAGACAGAAGGAAGCAGATGAAGAAAACCCACAACCCTATCAGTTGTGACCTCAGAATGGCAAACATGCGAAGCACTAGAAACATTCTTACGTCGTTTTTGTTATCCTTGGTATTTCTGAGCACGTCTAATTTAATAGCGTGTTTCCTGTTGTACCAGACTTCACATATTGGTTTGTGGCCTTTTGTGAAAACTTCGTCCAACACCTCAGCTTTCTCTTCTCAAGGAAGTCTCGTTTTGTGATTCATGACGAAGGGTGCCATGCTGACTGCAGCCCTGTTGTGTCCTGTGCTGCTGTCAGTTGCTGCAGTGAAAAGCCAGCCTGCGCCTGTGGCTTCCTGGCTTCGTGCAGAACTGGAGTTGACTTTCTCATCGCTTCTGCTCTCGCGGTTTCTCTCATACCCATTGCCATCCAGCAGTGCCTTGTGCAGCCGTCTAGTTATCTTGTAATTTTTAACTGAAGTGTCAGGGAAGAAGCAGCCCCCTTGGCCACATGTCTGTGAGTGAGTGGAAGCCAAGTCACAGCACTTTGTTTTTATGTGACATGATGGTGGACTAAAGGTGGCCGTGGTTTCACAAACATGTGACGGCGTGTGTGGCTGTCTGCGCACACGGAATGTTTTGACAGATTGCAATAATGATGTGGAAGCTTGACCTGCCTAATGAGGGGCCGGTCTGAGGGGACGGTGCTGGTCACTCTGTGTGTGTGGTGGTGGGAGAAGCCAAGCCTTGCCTTGCCAGGGGACCCAGGCTCTGCTGGCCATCTGAAGTGGTAGCTCTGCAGTGCCAGGTAAGGTCCTCGCCCTAGTCGGGATCTCTGACTTGTTTCTGGCAGAACGGACATTTTTCTTCTAATAAAAATGGAAGGAAAAGAACAACACTTATTCCAGAAACAATACCAAAACCTGCTGACCTAGAGTCACGGACTGGGGAGCGGTGTGGTGTCTGGCCAGGGGCACTGTGGTCCCAGCTTTGCAGCCTCTCAGGGCCTTCTGGGTGCTCACTGTCAGCTAGCCAGCATGTCCATCTGGGGGCGAGTGGTCCTGCCCCAGTGCTTAGGCCAGAGGCACAACTGCCAGTACTGGAAAGCACAGGTCAGAGGAAGGTCCTCGGGGCCTTGATCTCTGGGGGACTGTCAAGATGAGAAGCAGCCAGCAGGCGGAGGCAGGGCCCTGGCCACCCTGGCTCACCCTCTCTGGGGGAGGGGAGGGCCCCTGAAAGTGTGGGTCTTATTTGGATGGATTTTACTCCTGGGCCTGCAGAATGTGGGTTGTGCTTCAGAATCTGGGCACGCAGCTTCTACTCTCAGGCCCAAGAGCACGTGGGAAGTCTGGCTGCAGCCTGCCTTCCTCTTGAGAACCCCAGAATCCTAGCATGGCTTCCTGAGGGGCACTAGAGCCACCATGCAGTCCAACCCTCTTTGTTTTCCAAGCCTAGTGGATCAGCCCTGGCTGCTTCTGCTGGGCTTGGTTTTCTGCTCTGTTGATAGAGGACAACCACCCACCTCAGCTGCTGGTTCCAATCAAAGTTGGGAGGAGGTCTCAATTTTCACTCGGTCACCCTTGTGGCAGAAGCCTGCCATCCTTCCTGGGGTTCCATGCCAGGGTGGGTGTCCCATTGCAGGGCCCTCCTTGCAATGGGGCAGCTCTGAGCAGTGCTTCAGGAAGGGCGGGCAAGCCTACTGGCCTCTGGCCCCTTGGGGGACCTTTGCATGTGTCACTGCCAAGCACCCAATTTAGATACCATGCTGGAAAGTGTAGGTGTGTGACCCACCCTTCCCAAGGTCCTTGTCACCTGGGCTAAGATCCCCATTTCCTATGCGAGGAACTAGGTGCTCAGATCCTCCTGTCAGTACCTGGGACTTTCCTGTAGACCTGGGGTTCAGGTGCTGCTGGTGTACCCCCACAGCGTGACTTGCTGTGTCAATATCAAGGACCCTTGGTAGTCGGTGACAAACTTCTGTGGTCTTGATGTGCTTGGAAGTTCCTTTTCAAGTATCTATGGCATCAGTGCCCCCCCCTGCCCCCCGCCCCCGGGCCAAGCTCATGAGAGAATAGTGTTGGCCTATGTGAAGCAGGGGTGACCATGGACTGTTTCTGCCCCTGACGTGTGGCTGTGGGTAGGGCTGCTTGCAGAGAAGGCCCTCGTCTGCCCTTTCAAGCCACCCACGATGGACCCAAGCAAGCCTAGGCAATGTGAGCTCCTGCCCCAGCGCTGGTCTTCCCACTGTGCTCAGGAACCATAGCCCTGGGCTATGGGACAACCAGAGGCCAGGGACCCCGCCCTGGCCTTTACCTGGGGCTCAGTGTGTGCCTGCTGGAGGGAGAAAGAGTGCGGAGAAGCAGGTGCATCGGGGCAAGGGACCCTAATGTGTTGAAGGAGAATTTTGTGTTTAAGGTGAAGTGGAAGTTTAAAGAGGTTTGGGGTGCACGTGTTGATGTGCAATGAAGAGGCAGGGAAATGAGCTTTTATTTTTTAAATTTTTAGTTGTAGATGAACACAATGCCTTTATTTACTTATTTTTATGTGGTGCTGAGGATCGAACCCAGTGCTTTATTTGTACGAGGCGAGCGCTCTACCACTGAGCCACAACCCGAGCCCCAGAAATGAGCTTTCTTAAAAATATTGGCTCTAGAGTCAAGTTCCTGGGTGTGATTAATGGCGGAGGAAGGGGATTTCTTTCTGTGGGCATTTTCATGTAGTGGTTATGTGTTACCGTTCCCGGTTTCATGACTGTGCATAGAGTGCATGAGACCAATAGCATTTTCTGTTTTAAGCATGGTCTTGTTCTTAGGTAGTCACAGCTAGTTTTGGGGGGGCGGGGGTTGGTTTCCATCATCTCGCTGAAGTTCCAGGAATTTGCCTGGGTTCAAGTGTAAAGGGCATAACTTTGAACTTGTACAACACCTGAATTGCACAAGCTCAAGGTGATCCTGACAGTGCTAGAAAGAGGATTTGCCCTGAACCAGCCCACACAGTAGGAAAGTACCCAGGTATCAGAATCCGTCACAATGACATATCTACTCCTGATTTCACTATTGCTTGAAGAGCAAACCCCTGAACGTGTTCTCTCAAGTAACTCTCTAGGAAAGAGCCCTCATGGAAGGTGGATCCCCAGCCTGGTATTTTTATCTGGTGCAGAAAGATGGGTGCTGTTGCCTATGAGTCCTCTTCCTCCAGCATCCACCTAACACCAACAGAACAGGTTTGCTTTATTTATTGATTGATTTCATTTTATTTTTGGCAAACTCGGCAACTCCCACTTGGCCCCAAGCTGTTACAAATAAAGACTTGGTTAACTGAATGCTTTTGCAATTCATTCTTTCCATGTAGCAATTAAGATAATTCCCCCAGACTTGTACCAGTTCAGGATAAATAGTAGGTTCTAAAAGAAAATGCTATGTAATTCACTGGATTCTGTGTGTGGGAACATGGTTGATCCGTGAGAACCTCTTCCCCAAGTGAACTCTTGTGTAAGGAGTAAAAGTGAGACGTTTTTCTGTATTTATCCTGAGAAACAGCCCGAACAGTGACATTTATACATATTTCATAATGTGGTTTCTTTAGGCATGCGGAGCAAACAAATCAATTTCTCAGCAGTATACTATTTAAAAGAAACAGAAACAACCTGTGGGGTAAGCTACAGAGGCTGTTAAAATTAATTATATATGGCAAAAAGATAGAACATTAGGGGAAAATGTTAATGTGCAAGGATAAAAAACAGAACCCGTGAACAAATAGCAGTTCAGAGCATCTGATTACAGTGCTGAATTTCCATTTCTCCATCCCTGTACTTGTAACAATGGCTCCCACACAGGACCTTCCCCTGCCACCTCCATTCTCGGGTTGGCGGATCAGGTGTCCCTGTGAACTTGCAGCTGAATCTGTTTGGAGAGGGCCTGGACTTCTCAGAACGGCGTTTTGTTGTCTTTCGACAGTTTTGTAAAAAAACAAGACTGGGTGGTAAGGCATCTGGTCCTTCTGTGGTCACCTTCCTCTTCCAGTTCAGGCATACGACCTTGAACTCAGTGGAAACCTGTTGTCCTGGGAAGGGCGGAACCTGCAACTCCTTGAGAAATTGAGCTGGAGCTGCCAGCTCAGTGACATTTCTGTGGGTCTGTAGGACGGGGCCTTGGAGAGGGTCCCAGAGCAGGGGAAAGAGGCTTGGGCCTAAGGGCTCGCTCACCGTGATTGTGTCCTGCCCTGTGTGCTGACTGGAAACAGTTCATTTCTACAATGTGGGCCTTCCGGAATAGAGGGTGAGATGGGAACAGGGAGGAGATGGGATCTCTGTCCTGGGAGACCTTGACTCCAGTGCTCCGGGACACTTGCTTCCTCTGTCTCTGGCCACGTCGGGAGCTCTGGGATTGGCCTCTCTGAGCAGCATGCTCGCTCTGCCTGGGCTCTCCCCACCCACCTCACTTGCTTGGGCCCTTGTTCATGTGCCCTGAGCGCAGGAGGGTGGCCCCATGTCCCATGAGAGCCCATAGCTGGATTTTAGTCTGTTTGACTGGGTTTTCCTGAGCTTTGTGACTCCAGCAGGTAAGATTAACTAAGATGGGAAATGGAGTAGATAAGTGGGCAGAGCTCTGTTAACATAGAACCTTCTGGAGTGGTTTTTGCAGGCCTTCTAAGGCAGAGCTGCGTCCATTGCACTTACTGTCTCTCTCATTTTCTGTTGCTGGGCCTTTCACAGTGCAAGTGTCTTTTGAATGAATGAGTCTGGGCTACAGTGCGGGGGTGAGGGGAGCAGGGGCGTGTGTGGAGCAAGCTGGCTGCAGGCAGGAGCCCATCCCAGCATCTGTCAGGAGGGCTGCCTTGCTCTGTGGTAGCCGGGAGTGCTTTCCCCAGACAGTAGGCAAATCGGCGCGCTGCGCTGCCTGTCCAGGCGAGGGTACGTGTTCCTAGTAACAAAGCTGTGTTCTGGACCTTTCCGCTGGGGGAAAGCAAAGGCACCTGCCTGGCTTTCCTACATTCAGGGCGAGTGGGGAGTCTGAGCCCTGTGTGGTGAGAGGACCTGGCTCATCATCTGGGGGTGCCGTGCCTGTGCCAGCCATGTAGGGGAGGGGACAGTCAGGTGCCCTGGTACATCACACTGTGACCATACGGACAGCACGAAGGTCCACCTGGTTCCCCAAGTCCCAAAGCCCCAGATCCACAGGCACCAATGCTTAGGTGGCCTATGATTCAAATTCCTTCAGGGCCAGGCAGCCGGTGCCGCTGTGTGTAACTGATAGTGCCAGCCCCGCTCTTGCGCACAACCCTCGCTCGGATGAGTGTATGGTGCTCTGGCTTCTCATAATTCAATTGCCACTCGCTGCCGCTCCCTAATTACAGCAGAAGATGACCTCTAAACCATGACGCCGGGCTGCAGCTTCCTCCAGGAAGGAGCATCCATATTGATTTGTTCTCTGATCTGCCAAAGGCTTAAGTGGCAGCATTGCGAGGCCCGTTGGAGGCCGGAAGGGAAAAAGCCTCCCATGTTCGTGTGTAAGCAGAGCAGATTGATGCTGTGGTAGACTTGGCCAGGAAGCAGCTCAGCTCTTCACGGAATTGCTTCATGACAGTCGCTCCCATCAGTAGCCCCATGGCTTGGGCTCCTTCTCCTGTGTTTGCATGGGAACAGTGATACTCGTCATGCCCAGGCCTTGATGATGGACAGAGAAGAGTCCTGATGACATGACCCCAAGTGCTTGCCACTGAACCCTGGCCGACAGGATGAGGTTAACAACGATGGTACTTAATCTCTGTGTTGCGCACATGCAATGAAACATAACTGAAGAGGGCTTGGCAAGGACTTGGTCTACTGTGTGAGGACATAGGACATAAGGAGGAATGACTGCAGGCTCTGCATGGGGGCCTCCCCAGGCCAGGACAAGTAAGGGTGCGTCTCTCCAAGGCATTTATTTCTGTGGTCTGTGCTAGCACGAGAGGTCAGTAGATGTGGACAGAGGAGAGCTCATCAACCTTGCCCATGGCGTTTTTGGTGTGTCCTAAAGGTTACATTTTCCTTCTGGGACTTGAGGTGGGATGCACCCCGCCTCCCACCAGCCTGGTGCTGATGTTTTTTCACCAAGTAGTGAAGTCTTTCCCAAACGTCCTGTGCTGAATCCCAGTTCTCTCCTACATTTGGAAGGATGTACTGTGGAAGCCCAGCAAAAGTGATGTTCTGGTGCCATGCTGCTGTGCCCGAATCACCTGTGTGCAGGTGTGTGCACCTGACTGGACTCCTACTTGTCTAATAATGCACCTCCTTCTCACTCCTGTTGATGCATCAAGACCTTGGAAACTTCCCAAACATTGTTAGCAGAGGACCGCTCTTACTTTCCGCTGTTACAACAGTACTACAGGTGATGGATGAAGAAAGACGTGTATTTCTTACCATTGTGGAGGCCGGGTGGCCAATTCCAAAGTGGGGCCTCTGGTCAGGGCCATCTATATCACATTGGCATGGAGGGCAGCCACACCATGAGAGAGCAGGCAAGGCTTAAGGCCACCAAAGACCACAGCCTCACATAGTCCTGTTTACCCCCTAAAGCACCCAACTCCAGGAAACATCAACACCTAAGTCTGGGGGCCAAGTCTCCACAGTGAGGGACACCTTCAGCCCACAGAAGGCCTGGGGCCTGCATCCCCCCCCCCCCCCCAATTGCTCTCCAGCCAGGGAGAGAGGAGAGGACATCAGGCTTTCTCCCTAGAGCCACTCCAGGAGAAGCTGGTGAACGCGACCACTTCACGTGAAAGGCTGTTAGATTCAGGTCACTGGGTTTGGACTCCTGCATTTTATGGCAAAGTCTAAAAATGCAGATTTGTAACAACCAATGTTAATGAATTCAGACTGTTTGAATCTCACACTGAATAATGGCTGGAATTATCAGAGCCCACAGCTTTTGAGATCCAGGACCATGTAGTCTTTTCTCCAGATGAAATTGATAGAATGACGTAATATCACATTACTTTTATTAATAGTTCCAGCCGTAAAAGAAACATAACCTATTAAGAAAGGAGAATTTAGTAAAAACAGTAATAACAAGACAATTTGGAGTATATAATATATTCAGTAAATTTCAAAATGCCGCATCTCATTTAAAATGCAATGTTGTGTCCATAGATATTGAATGCAATACCTTTGTACCCTAGGGCTTCCTCTTTTCTACATTAAAAAGATTCTATTTAAATGCAGATTTTGATTTGCAATCTAGGAAGAGAATTCTGCAAGAATGGGAAGGACAACTCTGCATCTATTAACTTAATTTTGGTTTTGCGTGTTATTCTTGCTCTTATTCCTCTTGCCCGTATCTCCTTTACCCCTCTCCCCAGGGCCATTTCTAGACACCCAAGTAAGAACAATGCCTAAAGTTTCAGAATAATGTCTTCACTCTTTTGTCTGCCTTAGTCTCCCCCCACTCACCCAAATTGAAGAAACACAAAAGGCCTCCAGAATTTTCACATGGCAGAAGCTTGAATTCTTAATTTAAATTGAGTTAATTACCACAATAGCAAATGGGCGAGTATCCTAGAGCCCTGTTTATGTATGTTGTGGTGTTTAAGCTTATTTAATTTTAAAATGTATTGCTCTTGATTTTTTTTTTTTTTGTTTTGTTTTTGCAAGTGCTTGTTTATTTACCCCAAGCCATCTCCTGCTTTTACGGTCAATAACTTACCTAGAAAGCAGGCAGAGCAGACTTTATTGCTGGGTACAAATGTTAAGAAAATGTTAGGACTTCCCTTTGCCAAGCAGAAGTGACTTGTTTGGTGTTGAACTTCGGTTACCAAAGAAATGTATATATAGCTTTTGACATTCTACTCTTAGAATTAATTAGGTGTCTAATCATGATAAATACCATTTTCTTCTGCTGTTGTCTGCAGTTAATTCAACATCTCCTGCTATATACACTTGTCAGTTTCAAACTGAGCATTGTGTTTGGGCTTTTATGATCTGTCAAGGGAGAATGGAAGTAAATTCTTTATAACATGCTAATTGATCTATTTGGGAATTTTTAGAAATAGACAACATCTGTGCATGCCAGTAACACAGTTAATAGCTTCCATTCTCCAACACAGGAAGGTTTGTAGCATTTTTGTGTGATGTTGGTGAGATATCTGCCCCCCACAGGGTTTTGCCCTGTGGAGTTTGGAGTCCTGTAGGACTGGACCTCAGACCATGTGGCACCCTGTTCTCCAGATGTGCCGGGATTGTTGGTCCTGGGAAGAGCCCCCCATGACCAGTCCTGATCTGGTCTCCCCTCATCTTCCCTGGCCCCCAGCCTACCTGAGTGACAGATTGAAACAGAGTGACCATGGACCCAGGCAGCCCTGGGATCTTTCTGCCACCTCCCCTGGTGGCTGGGTACTGTGTGCTCTCCTTTAGCCAGGGCCCTTC
>PVHX01002670.1:5703-95703 GCA_004024805.1 Geosciurus inauris | reverse complement strand
CCCTGTGGTGAGGGAGCAGCAGACGCCACACTGCCACCCCTGAGTTCCTTTGATTGGTGCCAAGCCCTGCGGGAGCCTCTTACTGCGTCACTAGTACATGGATACGAGGTGGGTATTTCAGGTGTCCTGGCCCCCAAACATGAGCTCTGGGTACTTGATAGAAGAAGCAGCAGTCTGCTCCATCCAATTCAGCCTCATCCGGACGTGGGACGCCCAGGCACCGTGAGGCAGCCACCTTCGCTCTGCCGCTGCCCCTGGCTTTCTGCTGGTTAGAGCTGCACCTGTGTGTCCAGGTCTGCCAGTCGGTTGGTTTAGGTCACGTGCTTGCTGGAGGTAGGCAGGATGACGTTTAGACAAGGTACTGTGACTGGTCAGGAACTTCAAACAGATGTGGAACCATGGTCACCTTTACAGGAAAGTCCAACATATGTCCTTTGACTTAATGATCTCCCTTCCCTAATCAGTGCCCAAAAAAGCATTTAATAAACCAAGATGGGGGGGGGGTAGCCGGGGATTGAACTCAGGGGCACTCGACCACTGAGCCACATCCCCAGCCCTATTGTGTTTTATATAGAGACAGGGTCTCACTGAGTTGCTTAATGCCTCGCCGTTGCTGAGGCTGGCTTCGAACTCGCGATCCTCCAGCCTCAGCCTCCCGAGCCATGTGCCACCATGCCCCTGCAGGCAAACCAAGATTTTTGATGCAATTTTATTTAATGGTAGATGCCTTTCAGCATCCAACAGTGGGAAAAGAGCTAATTCTTTTTCAAATGATGCTTTCACAGTTTGAAATAGCATAAGTAGAATGATTGTCTTAAAGAGAAAATTCAGTGTTGAAGGTACATTTGTGAAAAGTCATTGAGGGGACATCTGTGATGAATAGTTTGTAATGATTACATGGTAGAATTTGGGAGTTGTTGGGGTTTTTTTCTGTGTTTTTTGTACCCCTCTCCCCCTTTTCAAATGTTGTGTGATGAAAAAGTATGTTAGTTTTTAATTCATGAAAGAAAAATTGCTGGCTACCCCAGAACTTATTGAAGAAGGAAGCGGTGGTATGCAAGATCTACAGAGGCAGAGCTGGTAGCCCACCCTCCCCAAGCCTTAGGGTGCTCTGCACCCTTGCTCCCTGCCTTCCCTGGAAGACAGAAGTGTCTCTGAATGTAAAGATGGTGTTACATCTTGATTTGCCAAAAACTCCTCTTCCTGCGTGTCTGTTTCGCACAAAGGCTGTGCAGATAGGTAGGCCTACCTACTTCTCTCTCCCCATTTCACCTTTGGACACGTGTGCATGCCCATGCCCTTACAGAAGAGCAGTCTGAGCTTGCTGTGGTTTGGGTTTGTAAGTCATATCCTGGTTTTTCAGCTGTCTTTCTTGGCAAGGCACTGTACGCTAGCACCTAGCTGCGTGGACTCAAATCCAGTGTGCCACTGGAAGCTGTGTGACCTTGGGAAGATGACTGATCTCTGTACCTCGGTTTCTCCTTCAATATAAAAATGATAATACTATGTCTCATTGGCTTGTAAAGAATGAGTTAATGCGCCGGGTGGTGGCACATGCCTGTAATCCCAGAGGCTTGGGAGGCTGAGGCAGGAGGATCGTGAGTTCAAAGCCAGCCTCAGCAACTCAGCAAGACCCTGTCTTTAAATAAAATATAAACAAAAGGGCTGGGGATGTGACTCAGTTTTAAGTGCCCCTGGGTTCAATCACTAGATCCCCCCCCCCCCCCAAAGGTCAATGCTTGTGAGTTACATGTGTGCATCAGTACCTAAAGACCTAGTATTCAAATTGCCAACCTGGTAATAAGTGTGGTGGTTACTATCCTCATACATTGTTCTTGTCTGAGAAATAACCTGTAAAGATAAAATGTTTTCCGCATGCATAGTCCAGATGCTTTGCCCTGAATACTCTTAGATAACAGCCTTAGCTATCAGCCAGTCCCCCTCTCAATTCTCTTTTTGAAGGAAAGTCCCTTTTGCTGTGCTTCCTGCCCGCCCCTCCCAGCCCACTGGGGGACATGGTGTCCCTAACCCTTCCAAGTGGATTGTGATCAATTGGCTGGTGATCAGTTGTCAAGGTTGAGCTGCCCCTGGGGCATCTCATTCCTGAGGCTGCTGTGCCCCTCACAATCCCACCGGCAGAACCCAAAGCTGGAGCCCAGCCCAGGAGGAAGTACCCAGGCAGAAGTGTTTCCAGGGAGGACGTGTGACTCATGGGGTGGGCCTGGTGAGCATGGAGCCAGCAGAGGACAAGATGGTCATCCTCTTGCCTCTTGGTCCCAGTCATGGGGTTCCGCTGAGCAGCCAGACTGTAAGTAGTGGTTTCTTTAATTGAACAGACATGTATTTAGTGCCTGCTGTATGTCAGAGTACACTGGGACTCTGATGATCAAGGGCGTGTAGGCCACTCTGGAGGCTACCCAGCCTCAGCCTGCTTGATGCCTGTTTGCACCTGGAGGTTTTGCCTCTTGAGCAGTGCTGGGTCTGGGCACCCCTCTGAGCTCTGCCTGGAGCACACAGTCCTCCAAGTCCTGCTTGACATGCTCCTGGTTGACAGTCGTCTTTTTAATAGCCCTGGCTTAACTGTCCTCTCTCCATGGCTAGAACCTTACTTCCAAAGTGCAGCCATCAGCAGAGTTGGTCAGCTCTATAGAATAATCTCCCTGATTCTATCTGGCATTTTTGTTATTTTGATTTCAAGTTTTCCTGTCAACCTCTGATACTTTGGAATCTGTGGTTGTTTAAACATAAATTCCCATCAGTGGTGCTTGTTTTTCTTTTCAACCCTCTTGTGAAAAAGCAATTTTTATTCTCATCTAAAATTTGTTGTCAAGAGCACACACATTAGATAAAGTAAGAGGAGTGCTTGGCGGCATATCATCAGACACAGGAATACCCTGCAGGTCTCGGTGTGCTTTGAAGCTGTTTCTCACATTCCTCTGGAAAGCTCCAGGAGATGGGAGAACACAGCTTTCGCGTCTCTGGTCCTGATTTTCTGTCTCAGCAGCGCTGGAGCTGGAGGCACAGCAGGATGGGCTAAGCAGGTGAAAGGGTGGCTTTGATGGTTAGCCACTTAGCTTCTGATGATCAGACTCTGGGGGAAGGTGGGCAGGGCTCAGGCTGGCATTTCCCTCCCTTCCAATTGGACCTCCCTGTGGGGCACATTGGTTGAAGATGGTGGCTTCCACAGCGGCGAGGGGTGGAGATCATGGAGGTAGTCTTGCCCCTTTTGTGTGTGTGTTACGTCACTCCATGTTGGGAGGCCTTGGCAGGGCTGCTAGCTCCTAGCAACTGGAAACACGAAGTAACTTCCAGGAGATGGTGTTGATGGCCATCCCATCAGCTCAGAGGCCAGTCCTTGGGGTCACTCGGGAGCCCCACGGTGCTGAGCAGTGGACCGCATGCTCCAGCACCATCTGTGTCTAGCCATTTTTGCATGGTGACAGCCAGAATCAAAGGGGACCTATGTTGCACAGCAGGCACCCAAAATGTGGCACTGAAGCCCCCGTGCGCTGGTGTGCCTGGAGCTCCCTGTCCTACACCGTGACTGCAGTCGCACTGTCCTGCCTACACTTTCCCTATTTGTCCTTCACACCCCACCTCAGGCCCTGCCTCTTACCAACTCCCTTTTCACTTTCTTTTGTCACTCCTGCTGAATGCCAGACCCGCCGCACCAGCCTCACAGCAGGCGCTGGTTACGCTTGTCTCTGGATTTTTGCTCCACTCCTCCAACTCTTGGTGGCTCCAGGAGCCAAGGTATCTGGGGCCCAGGAGAGTCCTGGATGTGTCCTCAGTGGTTGGAGTGCTGGTCAGGTTCCAGGGCCAGGCATCAACAGCACCTGGACCCCTGAAGAACTCCCTGGGGGAAGTGGAATGGAGGATGGGGAAGGCACCTCAGGGACCTGAGGCCACTGCATCCAGAGAAGAAAATACCCATCCTCTGTTGTTCTGTGAAGGAGGCAGGAGGCTGTTCCCAAGGGCAGAGCAGGGCCAGGAAACAAGCAAGTGCTTTTCTTTTAAATCTGAAGAACTTGTAGAACATACAAGTTGTCCACCATTGAAATGGACCGTGTGGGTGCTGGCGAATTGCACAGCAGGCCACCTGGCCCTGCCCGAGGGTGGTCTGCATGTCGAGCAGTCTGCATTGAAGAAAGAAGATCTCACGTATTCAAACAAACCCTAGTTGCCTGGCACATTCCTGAACAGGGGCTCTCACTTGTTAAGTAGATAGAAGATGAGTTTCTGGAGAGGCTGGTCATGTGACCACCTGTGGGTGGGGTACCTCCAGTGGACTGAGAAGGCTGGGGATGCTGAAGCAGGCAGATGCGGGCTCAGGACATCCTGTCACTGGAGGTGTCCCATCCCCATGGGGTGTCATCTTTCTGACACCTGTGCAGGAGGTGCCTGGTAACCCCTGGCCCTCACAGGTGCCTCTGTTCTTCCTCAGTGCTTGCCTTATTCATCTCTGCGGGGATGAGGCTGGGCTGAGGAATGGGGGCTGCCTGTTGCTGTCTGTAGACTTTCATTCAGAAATTGTGTGTCTGTACAGGTGCGTGCTAGGTGATATTCAGGCTCAGCAGATGGCAGGGCACAAACTCGCACTGGGCCATGTCCTAGAGGTTGGGCACCCCTCTGCAGGTTTTCTGTCCAATTGAAGATCTGGTCTCTTTATCTGCTATAAAGACCTACCTTACACAGGTGGCTTATAAATGGCAGGACTTGATTTGTCACTGTTCTGTAGGCCAGAAAGCCCAAGGTCAGTAAGCCAGCAGATCTGGTGTCTGGTGAAGGTCCCCTTTCTGTAGTGCACGTGGCGGAGGGGCAGAGGACTCTCATGTAATGACACTCATCCCATCCTGAGGGCACCTGGATTAATAATAATTAATTAATTAATGCCCAGACGCCCGCCTCCTGACATTGTCACCCAAGAGTGAGGATTTCAATAGAAACTTGAAGGGACACAAACATTCAGACCAGGACATTGAGGCTTGGATTAGGAGCCACTTTGGTGGTAATGTTGACAGTGGGCCTCTGGAGGCCACATTTTGGAAGAGCAGGAGGCAGCCAGCTGCAGGAGGTTCAGGGGAAGAGGCCTCGGCAGAGGCGGGCGTGCCTGCAGAGCACCCAGGCGGGAGGCGGGAGGCAGCCTCCGGCTGGAGCCACTCAGGAGGTTAGGAGCAGGTCAGCTGGCACTCGCAATCCTGACCTCGCCCATCAAGGCATCAAGGCCCCCGCAGAGGATTGCAAGGGCTGTGTGTTGTCGCTAGACTTATGTTTTGAAAAGGGACTGCCCTCCCCCCTCTGGTGTGCCTGGAAGTGATGTAGGAAAGGGCAAAAATAGACACCAGGAGATCATAATGGGGGACCTGCCCATTAAGGTCACCATGGTAGCAGAGGTGGCTGGTGGGAAACAGGACTCCGAGGTCAGGCTGGAGTTCCGGTGCTCCCTGAGTACTCGCTGGGGGAGACGCGTTGCCCTGATCTCAGAAGTAAAACTACCAGCTCTGCCTGGAGTCGGAGATGGAAGTCCTCTCTGGTTAATGGGATCTTTACAGCAGCTAAATCCTCCACTAAACGCTTTATGTAACCGCCGCACCCGGGGTGGCTCCCCTCACCATATGTCCGTGTAGCTTTCTTTCATTGTCATTAAAGGGAGTCAGACGTGTGCATGGGAAGGAGACGGGATCCTGCTAATGACTCTGTCTTTGCCACCTTCCCTCCGCTGCTTAATTTGCTGTCAGGGCAGTGCAGGAATCTTGGAGGAGGGTGTCTTCTCTGATATAATTATGCTGTTAGTAAAGATGTTGGCGGCTCTTCTCTACTTTTCCCTGTAGCCACTAAAATAAAACTCTTGATCTCAGGACTCAGCAGCTGTTTGCAATCTGTCTCTTTTTTTTTCCTGCTGATGTATTGTTGTCTCAGCTCAGCAATGGGTGGATACGTGAGGGCTGAACGTGATTTCTGCCATCATGCTGGTGGTCATGGCCAACTCCCAAGCTGCTGGAGCAGCTCCAGTTTGGGTCATCTTTGGGTTGTGCCCAGTGCGCTGTTGCTAAGGAGAGGGCTTTGTTTGCATGGAGCCTGGGGAATGTTCAAGGGAAAGTACACTTTGGCAAAGATTCGCTGATGTGGTGAAGCCACAGCTCGTGGCTGGGTGTCAAACATGGGCAGTAACAGGTGGTGAGTTCTGCAGCCCGGGGGGCCAACTTGGGGCAGAGAGAGGAAAGGTTTTTCAGGATCTTGAGGTGCATTGGTCGGAAAGAGCACCTGCGGGTCAGGAAGGGAGAAGTGAAAGTAGGTTGCTGTTGCTTCCTGGGTTGGGTGAGGATCTGCTTTGTGGATGCCAGACCAACCCTCCTCCAGGGAGCAAAGGATGGGCAGGGAGAGAATGCGGCTGAGAACCCCTCTGGCCTAGGAAGTTGCAGTTTTGATGGAGGTAGCTCCTGATGTCCCTTTCCCAGAAAGGCAGCCTGGGGTACCCTGCTACTGGACATAGGGGCTCCACCAAGCAGGTAGCCCCTCCCAGGTGGCAAGAGCAGCCTGCAGAGTGCCTCCCTCTGAGTCAGACAGATGCACTCATCCAGTCACCTTTCCATGCGGCTGCTGAGGGCTCGAAATAGAAGGATGACTGGGCCAGTCTCCCAGCAGCTCCTGTTCTGGGTGGCTAGAGGTGCCCTGCAGAGGTGGCCTTGGAGCTGTGGGCTGGTGCATGTTCATAGCCTATGGAGACTAAATGCATTTAGAAGCAGCAGCCAGTGGGTCCAGGGTCCTGCTCAGAGAACTTGGATTATCATTTCCAGCCTAGCTGCATGTTGTTCATAGTCTCCAAATGTGACATCTTTTCCTCTTTCGCAGACAGGAAACCATGTTGCAGATTGCTTTCTTTCCCAAGTCCCTGGATCAGGGAGCTTATATACCGTATTGTTGCTGGTCTGGTCTCCGTGCATCATTGACCTGCCCAGTGCCAGGCACATGGCTTCCTGCCCCAGGGGTTTCGTTGTGGAGCCTGCAGGGTGGACCACAAGTGTTCTTGGGAGTTGCTTCCCTACAGCACAGTAGAAAGACTTGTTGGTTGCATTCAGAAGTAAAATCAAAAGACCTTTTTCTGAGCAATTTATCTGTGACTTCCAGCTTTGGGAAGTGTGTAGGAATGTGTGCGGGCTCTGGTAGTCTTGTGTTTGTTTTGGATGTCAGATGTACACTTGGAATTTTAAGATAAATATTAACCTGGTCGTATTTAGTCCAGCAGGGTGTTTAGCACCAGTTGGTGGGATGCATCAACGAGCTGGGGGTCCGTGCCCTGCTGGCCCTTCCTTATAGTCTGCTGGGGACAGTGGCAAGAGGTGTTTCCCAGGCTAGCTCAGAGGATGGGGGTCCCTAACTCTTGCTTGGTGTACTCTGGGAAGCACTTCCCTGGAGCTGTGGCTTCAGAGTTGAATTTTCTAAGTAGAAGGTAATACCAAAGGCCCTTTGTACGTGTCCATGGGCAACTGGCCACAGTAGAGCAATCCTTGTTAACAGCCTCCAATGGGCCTGGTGCACCCATCACAATCTAGTCATTAGGGACCGTCAAAATTAGCTAAAAGTGTTACCTGAGGCTAGAGGCATATTAAATCTTTATAAGGCTTGATTAGAATGGAGAGTCGAGGTTAGTTACCAAAGAATGAAGTTTTAGGGGGAAGCTACTGATAGTTCTGTCTTTCCCAGAGAGTGACCAGAGGGGTGAATTTAAACAGTGCCGATGTCAGTGAGCTGTGGCGAACATGGGAGTTTGGGGGCCATCCTGTCATTTGGGCCTGTGATACGTGCTGCCCAGGGAGGAGGGCAGCTGGCCAGGCTTCAGCATGGCCACCCCTGAGCCGCCTGGGGAGACCAAAGCCTTGCCCGGTTTATCTCATTGCTGGCCAGGCTGACTTTGATCACTTGGCTGTGCGGTGTGTTTTCTCCACCGTAAAGCTGTTGTTTTTCTCCTGGTGATCAGCAAGGCTGGGGATCAAGCCCTGTGTTCTTCACCCTCCCGCTGTTGAACCCTCGAGTATGGTGGTGGGTAGTGGGTCCCCCGCCGCTCGTGTGCCGGCGTGCCTTCAAGTCCCTGCTCCGTGTGCCCACCTGCAGCTCCCGGCTCTCACGCCGTGGCCGATTCTGCTGAGGTCTGTTTTGATGCTCGCTCAGGTTGCTCCTGAGCTGGACAGTGCTGCCCTTCCAAGTGGACCACCTTGTCGTGTGTCCTTTCGGTCCTGTCTTTGACTTTCTCCCCCTCGGAAAGGGAAGCAGTGTTGCCGTCATCTTCTCTTCCTGTCGCCCTGCATGGGCGGGCCTGTGTGTCTGGCCAGGGGATAGGGGAGGCAGTGCCCAGTGCTTCTCCTTGGTGGGTGCCACACGTTCAGTGGTTCCCTGCTCTAAACCGGGGAGTGTTCTGCGCTGGATCCAGAGACCGTGGCCGGGGCTTCTCAGGCCTGCGGCCCTCCCACTGTCAACCTTTGGGGCCCAGTGTGAGGCCCCGTCTGGCCCTTCCAGATGGGCCAGGCTAAGGTTCCCTCATTCAGTAATAATTTATGGCTTCAGCTGCTGTGGGCATGGAGAGTTCTCTTTTGCCCTTTTTTTTTTTTTTTTTTTTTTTTTTTTTTTTTTTTTTTTTTTTTTTTTTTTTTTTTTTTTTTTTTTTTTTTTTTACTTGTGTGCATCTGGGGACCTTGTGACACTGGGGCATTGAGTTCCCTTTAAGAAAGATCCAGAGGAGATTGTGTTTCTATCGATGACACTCAAGATGGTACAGATGTCAGCTCCTCATGATATGGGGGAGGGGGTATTCTCGGGGCAGCAGTGGTCAGTCCCCATCATTGCAGATTAGCAAGAGGACAGGGACCAGATGCAGGAGGAGAGTGCATGGTGACGACTCCTCCCTCTCCTCCACCTACTTTGGGCCAGGTGTGCCAGTGGACGCCCTATGCTTGGTAAGAGTAACAGGTGACAAGAGTAGACTCTTGGCTGGGGTGCAGATATGTTTGTTTGCTCTGGAATCCAAGGACACTGGGCATATTTCTCTAAGTTTTGACTTCTGTTCCCTTAAGTAGAGTTATATGGAAACATGATTTATCTGCTCCAAAAAATATGGGCCCCTTAGTGAAGTTAAGCAGAGTATAAAATGCCTTCATGGTAGTTAAATTTATACTCTGTTAAAATGATTTGTGCACTTTGCAGTAAGCTGTGATATTAATGCATAAATATAGAGCAGAGTTAACTTGGAAAAAGATTTTATTTGACAGGATCGCTGCAAATGCTCAGGTGCAGTATTGGAACCGTTTAGCATGGTTTACCAGTAATGGAGGGAGTGTGGCCCGGTTTTAAAATTCTGCCTAAAACATTCAAAATCAAAAGGAGAGCCTGTGAGTAAGGTCCAACCACAGAGTGCTTCGTCATGAGAGTGTTCTTCACTGAGGGAGAAGGCCTGTGGGGTGTATTATTGACAGGGTGTTTTGCAGTTGGAACAGGGAGGCACCCAACATTGAAGTAGTGACTTCCTAATTTTGGAACCAATTCTATTCAAATTAGCAACCATGACAAATATTTTGGTCTCATTTTGTCAATGACAATACATTTTGCTCTGGGAATAGGCCATTTAGTCCATATTGGGACATTTCAGGACAGTTAATAATTAATGGAACGTGGTGCACCATCCGCCCTAGTGTTTACAGCCAAGGCACTTGATTTAATTTTCTATATATAACAGGCTGTTTCAAAATGATCTTTCCTCATTGTTTCTTCATATCTTATTGAAATCCACTGTTTGTGTATCTTGGTCCCTGTAAAGAGAACCTGAGGGCGTGGCGTCCCTAAGACCACAGGGCTGGGGTTAAGTCTGGAAGGAGGTCACCCAGGCAGATCAGTGCAGATGTCGTCGAGGATTCCCCCTCCACGCTTCCCTGGGGCATGGTGCTGCTGGTGAATGTGGCCAGCCTCCGCTTCAGTGGCTTTGGATGGTTCTGCCTCCCAAGTTCTCTGCCTACTGGGTGACTGGCAAACCAGGAACCTGCCCACAGAGCCGAGTGATATGTTGCTGGCCCCCGGAAGGTCCCTGTGGAGGCTGGAGAATCCTCCGCTCATTGAGGTCTGGAGCCTGGGCTGCTTTTTTCATTTTTTGGATTGATCTAGCACTCTGTTCATGATCAGTAATATAAACAGAGCTAGAAGCCAGGTGTGGTGGCGCACACCTGTAATCCCAGCACTTTGGGAGGTGAGACAGGAGAATCACAAGTTCAAAGCCAGCCTCAGCAACGGTGAGGCGCTAAGCAATTCAGTGAGACCCTGTCTCTAAATAAAATACAAAATAGGGCTGGGGATGTAGCTCAGTGCTCAAGTGTCCCTGAGTTCTATCCCTGATACCAAAAAACAAAACAGAGCTAGAGAAAGAAGCATCATCACTGGTGAAAGGGTCACTGAAGACATTTGGGAGTCACAACTGCCCCAGAGGTGGACACCCTGCAGGCACCACCTCAACTTGTCCCTTGCCTGCACAGTGTTCTCACAGCTGGACCTGCCCATGACCTCCCATCAGCTCAGAGCAGCACTTTGTGTAGGTACTTTGCAGTTAATGCTGTTCTGTTGGAGACCGGTCAGTGTGAGTGGAGAAAAGCTGTGGAAGGAGAATCTTGGGGTGGCTGCAGGGCAGGTAGTTCTGAGTGGCGGAGTGAGTAGGTCGAGTTCAGCTGAAAACACATACAATAATTGGTACTAGGACCTTGTTTCTGGTAGACCACAGACAAAACCAATCTCAGGTGATATTTGGGACCTCTCATCATATAGAAAATAAATCCTGACGCGCCCTGGATTGTTGATCTTGGTACTCAAGCTTGTGGCCTTCTATGAGGAGGGTTCTGCTCGGGTCTTGAAGGAACTGGAATGACAAGGTCAGAGCAAGTTTTCTTATGTGGGCTGGGGAACCTATGGCCTCAGACTGGCCACCCCTGCCCTGGGATCATCCATCCAGGGATGTCACCTGAACCTGAAGTCAGACTTGGCTCTTGAAGCCATAATCCAAGGTAACTGTGATACTGAGTGCTGGCATTGAAGGACAGACGCTGACTGGTGGCCCTGTGTGGACGAAATGCATGGCGGTGAGCTAGGGTGAGCAGGTAGACAGCCATGGGAGGTGTGGAACGCCAGGGAACTGGGCCTCCGCCACATCACGTCATCAGCTGACCTGTTTTCCAGTCTTCTGGTCAGGTTCCTCTTTGTCTGCCTCAGAGAGAGCCCACTTGGCGGAAATCTCAAGCATTTCTGGAAGGTGCTATTGGATCCAATCTAAATCTTTTTTTTTCCGTTCAGAAAATTAAACACACCCATTAGTGTTAGCTGCCAGGGCAGGTAAAGGCGGTGAGCCAAGCCGCCTCCTGAGCCTGGGGCCCCTGAAGCAGGTTTTTCCTCCCTGTCTCCAGGTTCATCCATCAGGATAAGGGCACAGGAAAGGGAAAGGCCCCTCCACATGTGTTTTCACGACCCACCGGTGCCTCTCTACCCTCACAGAGACCTCTACTCTGGCTGTCCTCACTGACTCCTGCTGGAACACAGCGAATGTGATTTGGGGTGTCATTACGCACGCCCCAAACGTGGCTTCCCTTTCTGTGCATAAACTTACACAGCTCCACACAATCGCCAGCCTGTTCCCCACTACAATAGCTGTGTGTTGGTGTCAGTGGTGCCTGACACACATTTTATTTAACTCACTAACACTTGTGGTGAATGTAAGGGCTTCGTGCTGAGCAAGAGCCGAGGTCTTTTTTTCCTCTCTAAGACGGAGGCATGAGGGGCTGGACGTGGGGCAGAGGCCTTGCCGTCCCCCTACTCCTCTGCCACAGGAAGTCCACTGCAGGAAGTAAGTGTTTGGATGACATCACTCTGGTTGTTTGTTGTTGTAATTAATGTGTCAGGAAGTAGCGAGGCAAATGATTCTTGGCAGAAAGGACAATTTGAAGGGGGAGGAAGAAAAGAGGATCAGGAGGACCGAGCGTTCTGGACATTCAGACTCTTTAGGGAGAGATCTGGAGGCCGTGGACGGTCCCTGAGAAGTGAGCCACCTCTGGCCAGCATGCTATGAAACCTTTAACCCCTGCTACAGCTCAGTTTGTTTGTCTCTCAGCTGTCCCAAAGCTACACTGAGCTTGGCGAGGTCCCTTGTGCCAGATGGGTGTGGTCCCAGTGATGCGGGGGTTAATGTACCCGAGAGGGAGCAGCCCTGTGGGCCTACTCTCCTCTCCTTGGGCTCTCTTCCCCATACCAGTGCATGGGGATTAGGTTTCCAACACATATATTTTGGGAGCTAGATTCAAATCTAGAACTCATGATAGTCTACTCATGAGTAGACACTCATGATAGTTCTGGATGCAGGTTCTGAATTGGATATTTGTATTGAAATATCTTTTCCTGCCAGGTGCAGTGGCACACAACTGTCATCCCGGTGGCTCCAGAGGCTGAGATAGGAGGATCACGAGTTCAAAGCCAGCCTCAGCAAAACCGAGGCTGCTAAGCAACTCAGTGAGGTCCTTTCTCTAAATAAAATACAAACAAGGGTTGGGGATGTGGCTCAGTGGTTGAGTACCCCTGAGTTCAATCCCCAGTACAAAAAAAAAAAAAAAAGATGTGTGTGTGTATGTACATATTTTCCTACTTTGCAGTCACACTCTGTTCATAGAATCTTTTTGGTGAGCAGAAGTTTTATGAAGTCCAGTATTAAATTTTGTTGTCGGTGTTTTTATGGCTTGTTTTGGTCATTGTTACCCACCCAGGACCCATGAGACTCTCCCCGGTGTTTAGAAGTTTGATTGTTTTGCCTTGTACACTGAAAATCAGCTCTGTGTGGTGTCCTGGTCGAGGTTCCTGCTTTTCTCCACTCTGCAGGTGGCACCACAGTCACAGTGCGGTTGGTCCTTGGTTCTTGGGTGGCGCCATCATAGCTGAGCTCTTGGAGCCCCTTATTTGATACTCTGGGGCAGACATCTCCGGTCAGTCCCTGGTCTCTGTAAACAGGTCAGAATTTGGAGTCAGGACTTGAGTCAGGCACCTAGCCGCGGTGTTCAAGGCCTGCCCTGAGAAGGCTACCATTTCTAGGTAGACTGAGTAGCAGTAAGAAGCAGCCATAGCCAGATCAACATCCTCATGGGGATGACCTGAGGCACCGACGGCTGTGGGCGAGAGGGCTGGCTGCAGTCTTGGAAAGAATGTCCAGTTGCAGGAGAGGTTGACGAGTAGACTGTGTGCCTGAGGGAGGGCAGCAGGCCATTCCGGTGTGGGCAACACCAGCGAGCTGTGTGGCCCTGACGGTTCGCCTATGAGACCTCTCTTTCTTGTTGAACCTGTAGCTATTGGGAAGGAACAGCTCCTGCTGCACATGCCAGGGTAGTGGAATGTAGTTCCAAGTGTTCTTAAGGGGACAGGACAAGGAGCTGGAGTTGAGAGCAGAGTCGGGGTTGCACAGCGCATCCTTGGGCCTCCCTGACTTCAGTGTGCAGGGCTGTGGTCACTGGAGGACGTTGTTACTGGCAAGGTTCCTGCCAGGAGCGTGTGCAGGAGACCCCTTGTTGTCCAAGTCGTCCCACTGTGTTCTTCATGGAGCTTACTATATTCTTGGTGAGACCTTCGTGGCACTGCTGATTCCAGGGGGCTTTGACAATCCCTGGATTCATATTTAGTTGTCGTGTTCAGAGAGAGGAGAGGCTGCTGGCATCTTGTGGGTGAAGGCCAGCTTTTGCCATAATACAGTACACAGGATGCCCCACACACAGGGTTATCCAGCCCAAATGCCAGCAATGCCGAGGGTGACACGTGCCTCTGGCACTTGGCATGGTGTTAGAACATCCTCACAGCTGGTGGTGTCTGAGGAATTTGAGGATTAGGGTCCAGGAATTCCACATCTGGGCTGCAGTGGGTAAGAACAGGATCTCCTGTCTTGGAGGTGAGATGACATCACACATCCTCCAGCTCAGTTCCAGACACTGACCACAGGGAGTCTTCTGTCTTGGGTCACCACACAGCAGGAAGCCTCACTGCTGGGCCATTTGATAGGTTACCTTCTAAGGAACCTATATTCTAAGAGAATGTTTTTGGTAAAACTTAATTGTCAGAGCCACAAAATTATGTGCACACCCCTTTATGAACCAACACACTTGACTTGCCACCCAAAAAGTGTTCACTGTATATAAATTGATTTCCAGTTTATTAATATGTCCATTTCGAATTTAAAAACCAGTTCAAAAACAGTGTGGTTCCACTGGCATTATCAAGTATTTTTGAGATTCTGAATGTACACAACCCACACTAAAATTAAGGGGGGGACTTTGTAAAAATTTAGCACAGTGGCCCCTTCAATTGCAGACACAGGAACGCGTCTTAGAATGATTTATCTGGCTCAGTTCACATCTGAAGACTGGGATGAGCCCATGCGGCCCCAGCACGGCTGTGTTCCTTCCCTGACACTGTGTTCTTGGGCTCTGGAGGTGGAATCTCAGCTGTTTGCCATTCTGTCATATCTCTATTTATTGCATCCAACAGTCTAAGTAATGACTTAAATAATGATTGCCAGAACTGTAATCAACCGTTTTGTTAATGATTTGGGGCCTTGTAAAATGATTAGTCCTGAAGCACATGTCAAGGGGAACACACCAAATCTCTGAGAGCAGCTTTTTCTGCATTTGAGCTTTCCGTCCCTGCACAGCCCGTTCCCCTGTACCTGTTGTGTATATCACCAGGGTCAGCACCTCTGTTTGGTAGCCAGCAGGGAATCGCATTGAGTTCCCTTCCCAGCAGCCACAAGGGACCCCAGGAATTGGCATCTGATTCTCTCTTCCTGTCATTCTTCCCTGTTGCCTTTTCTTGCCAGATGAATCTGGGCTAGAGGTGGGTTCTGTTCTGGCCATTAGGTGTCTGGCCAGGGAACCTCCTGGCCAGGCCTGAAGGGCTGTAGTCATGTGGCTGTCCAGGGCCGGGGCAGGCCCCCTTGCAGCTTGGAGGAGGAGGAGGAGGAGCTGGCGCCTTCCTGACCATTCCTCTGCTGCCACATGCTCTGTCTGCTACATGTGTGTGCAGCTGACTATTCCGGCTTGTCCTCGTCAATGAAAATTGCCAGGTTGTTTCCTGTTCTCGTACTGTTTTTGAACGTGCAGCATTCGGTAGCCATCTTTGCAGAGGTGTTTATCTGTTTGGGAAGTGTTAGGCCACGGTATGCCTTTCTGGGTATCTGGGAAACTGATTTTGCTGATTCTTTTGTTATTGAAGGAAAAAAATTATTGGACCATTAACTGCGGCTTTCGAGATTTATTGTCTGTTGGCTAAGGGTTTTATTTTGCCATTATTTCCCTCAGTGGCCCCAGTGAGCCTGCTTTTCTAAACAGCTCTTGAAACCTGGCGGGCTAGTCCACTTTCCGGCTCCTTGGCTGGTTGTCATGCCGTTTGCTGTGTTTTAATTTGAGTCTTGTAAGTTTTTACTGTCATCTTTTTGGTCTTAGTTCACTTTTGGGGTGGGTTCTCCCACCTTGTTCCAACGGTTGGGATGTGAGTCTTGTCATGTTGAAATGATTTCCTGTCCCTCTGGGCTCAAGCTCACCACACACATGGCTGATTTGCTAGCGGGCTCTGCCCTTTCCCAGTCAGCAGCTCACACCAGTGTTGGGTGTTTTTTCTCCTGGTTTCTCTATCATGCCCCTGAATCCTTATTAGCCCCTAGTCTCATGCCCAGGGCTGTCTGTCAGCCTCCACGGGGCTCCTATATTTGAGGCCGCCCCTCAAATGTCCCTCCCCCTCTCAGCAGAGTCACCACCCAGTGAGTAGGGCACCAACTGGTGGGGCACTGCAGGCCCTGCCTAGGACACAAATGCATCTGGATGTGGAAGGAACTCTGTTGCAACCCAACAGAGAGCAGAGCACCTCCGCTCAGAAGTGGGGAAAGGGAGGGCTTCATGCCCACAGGGGCTTTCGTCTTGCCATGAGCGCAACGGGGAGGGGGCGTGGGGAAATTTTTCTTTGATTAGAAGAAGTATCTTAGCTGGATGTGGTGGTACACGCCTGTCATCCCAGCAGCTCAGGAGGCTGAGGCAGGAAGATCTCAAGCCCAAAGCCAGCCTTGGCAATTTAGCAGGGCCCTCAGCAACTTAGAAAGATCCTATCTCAAAATAAAAAAGAGCTGGGGATGTGGCTCAGTGGTGAAATGCCCGAGTTCAATCCCTCGGTACTAAAAAATAATAATTTTAATATATTTTGCATTAGAACAATTTTAGATTTACAGAAAAAAATTTAAAATAACATAATGATTTCCATATACTGCCTACCCAGTGTTCCGCACTCACCACTTACATTGGTATGATGTGTTTGTTATACCCATTGAAACATTGTTGAAGTATTATTATTAGCTGAAGTTTATAGTTATTTGGAGAGGGGAACTTCTATATAATCTAATTCTCAAAGTTTTTTTTTTTTTTAATGGTGAGGAAAAGGAAATAATTTCACATCTTTGTTTTTTTTTCCCACTTCTCTGGGAGGTTTTTGGTGAAGGGGGTGAATCCATAAAATATTCTATATGAAAACCTCCATGCAATGGGGGAAAACAGCCAGAGTGACCAGGTCCTGCCTTGGGAATTTACCATTAGAAGATAAGGTTGTTGAAGTGGAATCTGTGAACAAGGAATGTTTTCTGTTAAATTCAGCATTGAGGTCGGTCCATCCCAACTCGGATTTGGAAACTTAAGCTCAAGAAATCACCATCCACTTTGTTTGCAGGGTCAGCGTCATCAGAAGGACCTTTGCCTGTTATGGGCAGGCCAGGGGTTTGTGCACGGTGGTCATTCGGCACCAGGGCAGGCCAGGGGACCTGGAGCCTTGTTCACAGGAAAGTCAGCTGGAAGTGAGCAGCCCTGAGGCTGTCTGGGGAGGATTTGGGGCACCTGTTCCACCCCAAGCCCTGCGCGTGCACCGTTCCATCCTGTGGCTTATCTCTCTGCCTCAATCTGGGACCTGGAGGAGCGGAGATGAAACTGTCTTGCGTAAGGTCACACCTCAGCCTGGAGAGGACTCCACGTGTACAGGGAGACCACCTCCTGGAACGGCCTGCCCCCAAGATGCAGTGAGCCCTTCACAAGGCCCTGCTGGTCCAGGACATCCTGCTGTCTGGGGCGGCCAGTGAATCTCAGACAGGAGGCTGCCGTCACAAGCGCAGTCACAAGCGCAGATTAACTCGCGACCCCTGTGGCTCCACTTGCCCCTCTGCTTCCTGCCCCTGAGCCTGCAGCCTGTCTTCTGGATGAACATTCTTGTTTTTATTGATCACGAAACCTTAGGTTATCAAAATGGGAATGTGATATTCTTTGCTTCCTAGGCTTTTGTAACTTACTATTCTGATAATAGGAATTGTACGTGCAAATGCTGTTTTCCTTTGGTTCACACTACTGACTTTGGACATAGTTTGGATTCCTAGACAGAATTTCAAGCTGGAGAGTTGGGGCATGGTCACTCTGTGGTGCTGGTCCTGTGTCTAGCAGGGTTCAGTGCACATCTGGTCAGAAGGGATGTGTCCTCCACAGTCCAAGAAGGTCATCAGAGGGGGAAATTCTGGCTTCTCTGTGAAGGAAGCTTCTAGCATCCCCTAGAGTTTGGGTCAGTGGTGCCCACACCAGGCGGGAAAATTCACCTTTATGACTCTGCTTCTCACTCTGTTTCCTAGCTTCCCGTTGGACATGCCAGCTGGGCTGAGGACCATCTGCTCGTAGGACTTGGTATGAGTCCAGTGTTGCTTGGCACAAAAGGGCATGTTGCAGGAGTGAGGGACCCTGTGAAATGGGCAGGCGAGAGGCCCGCCAGGGAATTGGCCCACTTAGGATGTGCTACACACGCTCACTTGGGCCTTGACCTTGACACTGACCCTGCCCTACATTTGGCTATCTCTGAAGTCAGGGTGGTGAGCTGGGGCCCCTGCTCAGGCATTTAGTGTTGTCCCCCGTCCCCTGTAAGGAGTAGGAAGGTCACATGCTTCAGTAGCTAAGGCAGGCTGTTAGACATGGTGAGAAGTTTGATGTGTATCATGCATAAAAGTGATTGCCTCTCTTTTACAGACATACTGTTTTTTAGAATAGTTTTAGACTTGCAGAACAGTTAGGAGCAGTTTGGAGACTGCACGTAACCACCACCCCCAAGTTCCCCTCAACATGTTAGTGTGGTGCATTTGCTGAGGAACTCCTGTCAATACATTATTTTTAACTGAAGTCTAGATCTTATTCGGTTACTTAATGTCTTTTTCCTGTCTCAAGATCCCATCCAACACCCTGCATTACATTTAGGAGTCATGTGTCCTGAGGTCCCTCTTGGGCTTCATTTTTGTTCACCTTGACGGTGGTGCTAGTATGGGGTTTTGCAGAGGACCTTCTGGGCATGCTTTTTCGGGGGGGGAGGTACTGGAGATTGAACTCAGGGGCACTCGACCACTGAGCCACATCCCCAGCCCTATTTTGTGTTTTATGTAGAGATAGGGTCCAACTGAATTACTTAGCGCCTCGCCGTTGCTGAGGCTGGCTTTGAACTCCCGATTCTCCTGTCTCAGCCTCCCTAAGTGCTGGGGTTGCAAGCTTGCGTCACCACACCCAGCTTGGGCATGCTTTGTAAGAAAAAAAACTTCAAAGGAAAGAGTGTGAGACTGTCCGATGCCAGAGTCGCCCTGTGTTGTGGGTACAAGTTGAATCCCAATGCTGGCTTTCCTTGGGATTGTTTGCAACTCTTCAGAGTCTCACACATCCAGAAAAACGTGTACAGACTTCAAGCATGCTCAGTGCAAAGTCATCACAAAGTAAACAGGTCCTGCTTGAGTGGACTTCAAGGTGGAGCAGAGGCCAAAGCCAGAGGGCTTCCTTTTGGGCTCTGAGGGTCTGGCCTCCTTGGTGAGAAGAGACTGCAGGGAGCCCTGTCAGAGGACCTTGTCTGAAGTAACCACCTCACCCACAGTTTTTGTCCAGTGCTTCAGCTGTCCTGTGGCAGTGAGGACAGTAGTGTGTTTTCTAGAGGCAAACATTTCATCACCAGCTGAGACATCTGGGCATTTCGTGTTCTATGCAAAATAGTTGGGGTGACCTGCAGGTGTGTTTAAGATGATCATGAGGGAATAGTCTCTGCTCATTAAGTAGTAAAACTAGTGGGGTGGGGAAACTTGTGGAACGAAAATCCTAAATATGCACAACTTGGCCAAGAAGAGAAGAACAAAACCAGCTTTGAGGTAAGTAACCAAACCAGAAAGGCTACATTCCTGGTCTCTCTTCCTGTGACTTTGACCACAAACCTTGGGCAGAATCTCCACATCCTTGGAGGAGGAGTCTGGGGTTAAGGAAGGGACAAGTTGGAATGGTCAGAAACAGGGAAAACCCACACACAGGTTAATGACCTGTGACTTTGTGCTGTGAGTTGCATTGTTTCAGTGTCTTCAAATCAAAGTTCTCAAACAGCCTCCAGGCACCACTCTGACAACTACAGGTAGAAAACAAAACAGACTTGAACCAGGCTTGCTTTCTCAAAAGTGTTTTTTTCAGTGTATCTAAAATCACGGTGCTTCTCCCAAGAGTCACAGACAACCGTTTGCTTTCCTTTGAGGACAGGCAGGGGACCCTCACAGTATCCTTCCTGAGGTTGCTATTCTCTAGGGATTCCTCGCAAAGGTGTTTTTCTTCAAAGACCTGTACTTGAAGAGCGCATGAAATGCTGGCCTGTTCTAGAAACTGTGAAACCAAAGGTAACCAACGCCCTGTCCAAGAAAGTCACTCTTCCTTTAGAAAGAGTGACTTTGTTATGACATGGGACAAAGGAAAGGAAAGCGGTGGTGGGTAGGGGGCGGGAGAAGATGACATAAAATGACAGGGATGTCCAGACCCAGGCAAATGACTCAGTAAAACAAAGGTGCCTGCGTTCTTGGAAAGTAGGGTGCTGCTTGCCATTGGGAGCAGCTCTCCATCTAAGGGTCTCCTGTATCACGTGAACTATTTGTAAATTCATCACCCTGCCAGAAAATTAAAAAGCGATTGGCAGTGATTTGATTTTAGTGCATCTTAAATAACTGGATTTTTACACAAGGTTGTACTGGTTAACAAAACTATAGCTCTAAAGTTAGGGTGCTGAGACTTTGGGTCATTCTGAGGTAGGGCAGTGCTGGAGTGCAGGTGAGCTCCTTGGGTATCCACCCCCGGGGTGGCTTGGTCAGAGAAGGCCCTGAGGGGAGTTCAGCCTCCTTGTGCTGGTTGAGAATCAGTGTGACAAAGCCAAGGGAGCCACATCTGCCTAACCCCTTTGTTTACTTTGGGAGTTTGTCCTACGTGAATGAATTTGCTAAACTTATATTCCCCGTAAAGCTGTCACTGGTAGAAAACACAGCCATAATTCAGGTGATGTAGTTAAACCACTATTGAGTTTGCGCCATCCATGAGTTGATAAATCGTATAGCTTCATTTGCTAGGAATCAGCAATTTTATGTGGCAATTAATTTTTACTACTGGAGGGGAGCCAGAGGACGAGAGGTTTGCCTTGGTTTTGTGTACGTTGAGAGGAACTTGACAGTTTGGCTGCAACAAGAAGGAATCCCATTTAAGGCCTGTGGGGCAGGTTGCCATGTTTGGGGGTCCTCATGGGTAGCCCCAGCGTCTTTCTCCTTGGATGCTTGCTCTTCACTGGGGTGAGAGGTCCCGCGGTGCATGTGTGAAACACAAGCGTGTGGCTTGCGGATGAATAAACGATTCACATCTCTCAAGTATGTTTTTACCCACAAGAGCAATTCACCCGGGCTCCTTCTACATCAGAAATGAAGACGTACTCAGGGTAGCATGCAGTTAGCTTTGCAGAGCACTCTAACCGGAAGGATGATGTGATCATTTGCTCATTGTTCTTGGTTCAGCCAATCATGGCCACACATGGTACGGTATGCCGTGGCAGTGGAAGTCCAGAGCATTGCTGGTTTGGTGGTCAGGGTGTCCTTCAGGTCCAGCTCCTTTTGTGCAGAGGACTGGCCTGCTCTCCGGAAGGCTGAATAGATGACCGAAACACAATGATCTATTCAGGTGTCCTCCCTCAGAACCACCAGTAAAACAGGGGTGCAGTAGACATTGCTCAGCGTTCCTGACCTCTTGGGAGAGCCGCAAAAGCAGTGGCCTTTAGCATAAAACTAACTAGCAACTCTACAAAGTAGACAGCACTATCCCCGTCATACAGATGTGCAGCTTTAAGAAAAGTAATAATAATGTACAGAAAGTCGCAAATGCACAAAAGCAGGTATACTCACTGGCCAGGTTCAGCAGTTGACAGATGTCAACCTCTCGTGCGCTCCCTGCACACATGCCTCACGAGGTGATTGTAACTAACGCAAGCCCAGCGTCATCTCATCACATCCGTGTATGGGCAGAACATAAAGCAGATGTGGGCCATGGGTTGTGGCACTCTCAAGGATTTTTATTGTGCTTGAAATCCTCAAATCTGGAAAGATTAGTTATTGGTGTTTTTTATTTGAATACAAAGTAGCAAAAGCACCATCCTATCTAAAGGACAGCCCAACGATGCATGAGTTTTGTGAGTACACCCCACTGTTGGGGGTGCCCTCTCTCTAGCTGTCTAGAACCCAGGGGGGCAACCTCTAGGCCCACCTGCCCCTGTGCTTGTCTCTGGGCAGTTGCAAGTTCACTCGGCCCTCCCTCCTTCCCCTAGTGGGAAGGCACACTCATTTTAGCATTTAAAATAAATGTTATAAAATGCCTGTGAATTTAGGATCCCTGAGTGCAGACATGGCTGGACCGCCTGGTTTTGGGCTACCTCTACCCTCATGGTGTCTGTTTTAATCAAGTTTGTTTTTTTGTTGTTGTTTGTTTGAGTTTTATTATAACTTTATTTTTATTTATTAATTTGTATGTGGTGCTGAGGATCGAACCCAGTGCCTTACCCACGCTACACGAGCGCTCTACCACTGAGGTACAACCCCAGCCCTTGTTTTGTTTGTATGTTTGTTTTGTTTTGCTGCTGTGACCAAACACCCTGGCAAGAACGAATTAGAGGAAGACATATTTATTTGGCATCTGCTGCTTCAGCTGTGGTCCCAGTCCACAATGGCCAGCTCCATTGCTCTGGGCCCTGAGGTGAGGCTGAGGGTCGTGGTGGAAGGGTGTGGAGGAGGAAGGCAGCTCCAGATGTGGCACCAGGAAGTGGAGTTCTGCTCCCCAGGGACAAGATATCTATCCCAAAGGCATGCCCTCAGTGACCCACCTCCTCCAGCCGCACCCGCCTGCCTGCAGTTACCACCCAGTTAGTCCCTGTCAGTGGTCAATGCACCAATTGGGTCACAACAGTCTTACCCCGATCGCTTCACCTCCAAACTTCCTTGCATTGTCTCATGCATGAGCTTTTGGGACACCTCACACCTCCTTGAACAAGTTGTTCCACGCCCTGGGCGGCACGTTTGCCATTTTGATGAGAATAGTATCCTGCCTGTTTTCCGTAGCACCAATGGGAAGATCCAGTGGTATGGGCAGGGTGCTGAGGACAGCCTAGGAGGCTCTGTCCCCTCCCCTGGCTGCTGGGGTGAGAGGCAGGAGGCTGCTGAAGGAGCCACCCTCAAAGACAGCATGGGTATTGGACTCAGGTGCCCAGCAGAGCTCCCTGGAGCCAGGGCGCCTATTGCCAGTGGCTCCACCAGAGGGGGCAGTTCCACTGGAGTCCTGTCCGGGAAGCCTGTTCACAGCGCAGCTGGCCTAGCAGCGGAAAAGATGTTTGCTTTAGTGATATGCTTGGCCCCGAAAACATTCCTGAGCAATGCCAAAGCCTTCGTCAAAAATAGTAAGCTCAGCTTGTTAGAGTAGGCCCAGAAAGGATGTTTTGAGTGCAAATAAAATGGTACATACCAGAGCTGTTTTCTGTTGCAGGATTCCTGGGAGAGTCCAGCATTATAAGGGCCACAGGGAAGCAGGATCTAATAGGCACTGGCTGTTGGGCATCCTAGGGCACACCTCCAGGGCTGACCAGAAGATTCTGGAACAGACAATGTCAACTGCATTTTCTTCTTCCCTAGCACCCCTGCCTGCGTTGGTCAGCTAGGATCTCCAGCCATGGGTAGCAGTCCTGGGCTGGGCTCCACGCCCTGTGGGTGGGACTGCTGGGACCAGTTTTTCCTCAACTGCAGAACCCAGAGCAGTAGGCAGAGGGCGAAAATCTACACCTCTCCTGATGGGGCCCAGGCACTCCCTGTTCCTTACACTGGGGGATTTCACATTTGTCGCTTGCTCACAACCAGGTTGCGGGTGGGATATCATGGCCAGTGGTGGAAGAGTGACTGCATCTTCATCTCAAAGCCACTTGCGACATTTTCTTTAATAAAATAAAAATTGATCTCCAACAATGTCAAGTGACTGCAGCTCTGACACTTGTCTCTGAGGAAAGGCAGCAGATAGTGTGCCACGAGCACGGGTTCTGTGGATGTGTGGAGCCAGCAGAGCCCGGGCGGCTGAAGCTGCTTTGATTTCCTCTGTGGATTCCCTTGGCAGTGTTTCTGTGGAGTGTAAAAATAGCGCTTGGTGCCTTAAAATAAATGGCTGTGGGGAATGCTGTGTGGATCAGCTGCGTGGTCACATGTGTTCAGATTCTCCGTATTGTTCACAAAAAAAAAAAAAAAAAAAATGGGGCTGGACAAGTGTTTCATACTCTGCCCACTGTACACTGGTTTCAGTCACATGCAAGAGGCCTGGGACCTCAGACCCTTGGGAGGGTGAACCGGGGCCAGGCAGCGGGCTAACTTGGAGGTCCCAAGGGAGTGTCTGTCACCTGTGTCTTTCTGGAAGATCTGCAAAGCCATACCCAGCACAAGCCCTCCCCCCCCCCAATACCCTTCTGGCCCCCCGAGAGCCTGGACAAAGGCTGGAGACCCGATAGGAGCCTTTGGAATGCTGCTCCTGAGGTTATGGGTAAAGAATGGTATGAAAATCATGGCACGCAGTCCAGTAGAAGGGTGTGGTGACATCAGGCTGGCAGGGTGGTGGCAAGGCTTGGGTCCAAGCTGCGTTTCATCTGAATCACTGTAGTTCTTACAGGTCTACCTCCCATAGTCTCCCCTCTCCCTTTTCTCAGTTTTTCGCATCCCCAATGGTGGACTAAAAATTCACATTTCTTAGTCAGGCGCGGTGGCTCACGCCTGTAATCCCAGCACTTAGGGAGGCTGAGACAGGAGAATCGTGAGTTCAAAGCCAGCCTCAGCAATGGCGAGGCACTAAGCAACTCAGTGAGACCCTGTCTCTACATAAAACACAAAATAGGGCTGGGGATGTGACTCAGTGGTCGAGTGCCCCTGGGTTCAATCCCCAGTACCCCCCCCCAAAAAAATTCACATTTCTTAAACGGAGTTAGGTGTGTCCTACTCTTTTCCTTCAGTTGACTTTTCTCTTTGAACCAAGAAAACTCACTAAAATCCTGAAACACCCAACATTGCCTACATTTTCTTTTTTACTTAAACCTGGACTGACGTACCTACTTACCTACCTTCTTTCCTTCCTTCCTTCCTTCTCTCCCTGTACTGGGGATTGAACCCAGGGGTGCCCTACCTCCAAGTTATATCCTCTACCCTCTTTGATATTTAAGACTGGGTTGCCAAAAGGCTGGCTTTGAACTTGTGATCCTCCTGCCTTGGCTCCAGAGTGGCTGGGATTACTGGCCTGAGCCACCAGCTTGAACTTTGATTACTCTTTGAGTTGCTGTCTTCATAAGAGGGAAAAGTTGTTTACCCCAGTGTCCCAGGCAGCGCTCTCTTTGAGCGTGGGGGTGGGGGGGACCTTCTCTCCTTCCTAGAGGTAAGGAACATGCTGAAGGTCACTAAGCAGCAAGAGCTTGGGCAATTTACTTTGGGGCCTTGACCCTGCATAGGGGTCAGCTGGCTTGATTCTCCGCTCTCTACGTGGCAGCCGGGTATAGTTTTGGTATGCACATGCTGTACTTTTGACACTGTCCTCAGGATCCTTGGCAGTTATTAAAAAAACAAACAACAAAATCAGTGGGAAAAGCGGGGACAGTTGGGCACAGCTGGCGGGAGCCAGCATAGGGAACACAACACTATGTGTACAATCAGTCTGTGGAAGACGTGTAAGGTTTCTTAGGAGGTTTCCTGTGCTTGTGCCCTTTAAAGTGGGTACTTTTTGGGGGGAAAAATGGGAACTTGCTGTCTTCCTGCCTGCTCTTCAGATTTGGATGAAACCTGGCCCCTTATGCTGCCCCCTGCACAGTGGTGAAGTTTGGTGTGTTCCCCAGAGTTTGCATCCAGCTGCCAGGGCATCTGTGAAACCGTAGCTGTCCATAATGGGCAGAGAGAAAGTTTCCAAAAGATGCCCAGGGCTTTGAAGGCCACAGTGGCCCCAGTTTATAGAAAGCACCAGGCCTCAGTTCTGCGGCAGGGCTGGCCTGGCTTCCCTTGAGGCCTGTGGACAGGAAGCAGGACTGGCCAAGACCCAGACCTGTGACTTGTGCCAGAGTGTAACAAAGACCAGCCCCCTTCCTCCTGGGGGCAGCCCAGGCTCCTGCAAGGGCTATACAAGATGAGTTGGTGCAGAGGCCCTGGAGGTTGGTGTCTCACAGTGAAACCATCCTATTTGTGTTCCAGGACTTCCTGTTTTTCCAAAGGAGCGTCTTGTTTTGTATTTTGTGGTGATGGATTTATTGAGACATTTGCTGTGTTCCTACCAGAGTGAAGCAGGAGGCTCTGTGGCCCACTGTCCCTGTTCCCCGAAGGCTGCTCTGAAGGGTTTGGCCTCCATGGGGCAGAGAGTGAACAAAGAGCCAGTCAAGGTCTTCTGCCACTCTGGAGGTGGAGGCGGGGCTGCTCAGGACAATTGAAAGGGGTTTTTGTTGTTCCCCTAGGGCTAAGTTAAGCCATGTGTGTCTCTTTCTAGGAGCATGTGTCCAGCCAATCAGAGCTGCCCAGACCTCACTCACTTCCTGCCGACCTTTGACACTGACAGATGTTTTTTCTTACACGTGTCATTAGGCTTCATACTCACTGACCTCATCCAACTGAACTGAAGCCATTTTCATAGGTTTTTGTTTTTAAAGATCCATTTAACTCTTTCTGAGCCTCTCACCCCAAGATGGTTCCATCTTTCTCTTTTGCGGTCTCACTTCCGGCCCCTGGACCTGGAGTGGGACTTGGGGCCTGACCCAGATCCCATGGTGCTCCCGTGAGCAGAAGGAAGTTGGCCCTTTCCATGAAGAGGTGAGATGGAGAGGCACAAAGGATGCAATGAGGAGCCAGCGTGTCATGGGAGAGAACATTCCGGAGCTCTGCATGTAGATATGTGTGTGCTGTGGTTGTTGCTCATCAAACTGTCCGGAGCAGCGGTGTGCACTGGGCAGTGGGTCCCCAGCAGGCAACACCAATGCAGCAAGTCGTTGCCATGGCAACAGTGACGAAGTTGGAGATCATGAGCCCCCAAGTTTCTGTAACTCATCCCCTAGTCCAGGACAGCACGCTGCAGCCTGACCAGGTGCTGTAGCCCTAGCAGAGGCAGGAAGATCTTGTTGGCTTTAGCTTTTCCACAAAACGAATACACAGACAAGAGTTGCTGAGCCTAGCAAGTGACTGCAGGGAATGAGCCTTCAGCAGACCCCCTTCCCCGGCCCCTTAGCACCTGTGTCCTAATCTTAAAGGGTTTGACAATCCACACTCCTTAGAACCAGTGGTCTGCTCTCCTAAAAGTGCCTGGGTGGGGAGGGGGTTCCTTGGTCTTGCCAGCTGCAGAACAGGTGTGAAACCAAGGTGCCTGTCATGCTGAGGGCCTCTCCGCAGTGCAGATGCTTTGTCTGCTGGCGCCAGCTCGGCACCCAGCTCCCCCCTCTCCCTGTGGTCCCACTCTGTGGGCGTCCCTGCTAACATTCAGGTATGTGTCTCCCTAGCTGTGTTTGCTTTTCCTTTTAATGAGTTTACTACGGACCAGTTCTTCTTTTGGTCTGGAGAGCACAGCCTTTGAGAGGTTCAGGGACTGTGGGGTTTGGCTGAATGAGACACCGCTGCGGAACCGGGCTGGTGTGGCTCAGCCGCTCTGGTTTGTGGGCTTTTGTACCAGCGCTGCTCTGGGGGAGGAGGGGTAGCACGTGGGGGTCCTAGGGAACCCACAGAAGCATGGCCAAGGAGTGGACTGGCTTGGTTGAGCCTCAGGTTGTGTGTGTGAAGGGAACAGTTGAATTTGATGACTTCTGGAATCTCGAAAGGCCCCAGACACGCTCAGGTGTCTTGGTTTCAACACAGGAGGACACGGCCTTGAGGCCCCTTGTTGCATTTTGTGCGCCCGTGCGTGGCCGTGCGTGGCCGTGCGTGGCCGTGCGTGGCTGCGCGTGCATAGCTGCGGTCCAAGGCTTCTCTGCCTCTGGGGCTCCAGGTGGGTCTTGTCCACATCTCAAAATGCATAGCTGTCATTTCCCATCACAGGAATGGTTGTGTTTGTGCTCCTGAAGTGTTTGCAGACCTCCTTAAATGTTTACCTGTATCCTCTTTCTCTGACTTGGAGAGCTCAGGTTCAATAGCTGTGTTGGAGGACCAGTTGTAAGAATAAGAAAGCAGAGGATCTGTTTCCCCAGTGAGTTAACCATGGAAGGGGGCTTGGGAGGCAGATTCTTAGTGTGGGGCCTACGCTTTGATAGATCTTGTAATGTCCCCCAGATTCATAGCTGCGTGTGAGATGAGACAGGCTGGAGACCTCAGTGCAGAGGCTGCTCTTCAGCAGTTGTGTGGGCCCACCTTTGGCCAGCACCCCACTCACAGACGCGTTGGTTCCTCCTCTCTTCCCAAACCTATAGATACTCTCACCCTCTGGCCCCTAGGCTAATCCCTAGAGCCAGCCTGGAGGGGGTGTGGGGATAGCATTTGAGACCTTCCCTCTCCTTACCAGGAGAGTATATGAGATGTTCACTCAGAGGTCACTAAGATGCTGTCCCTGAAGCCCAGAGGTGTGTGACTTTGACCTTGCTCCCTCTGTACTCCTTCCTGTCCTTTGAGGTGGAACCTGTTGACTCTTCCAGCTCCTGTGACTGGTGCTGGCTATTACCCCAGGAACCCCACATGCCTATGGGCCCTGCCCTGGGCAAAGCTCAGGGAGGTACCTGGAGTGTACAGGGGGCTTGCCGTGGGGTGGCTTCCAAGGACGGGGAGAGGGTCACTTCCAGTGGTCCTTTGGCTCTCCTTGTTCTGAGTGCCAGTGATGCACTGGATCCTTCTTGGAGGAGAGGGGTCCACAGTGCTCCGGAAACCAACTCCTAGTGGTACCCCAGAAGCCTTGGGAAATGCTGCCCCCTTCCCTGAGGTGCCATGGTAGCATCACTTACCCAGGCCTAACCTGCTGGAAATTCTGAGGTTTCAAGAAATAAGTGCTTTGGGGTCAGCAGTCGGGTGCTGTGTTGTGCAGATTCAGACCCTTCAGACTGAGGAACAGAAATGTGAGTGCACCCAGAGGGGATTTAACAGTCAGAAATGGTTTTCTTCCAGAACTTCCTAAGAACCTGGGATGTGTGGAGATGGGTAAGGCTGTCCCAGAGCCACACCGGCGCACCTGATCAGTCACTCTGCACAGCTCTGCGTGGCCTCCACCTTGGATCCCAGGGGGAGCACATAGGGTATTGTTGCCAAAGCAAAACTTCCTCCTGTCCATGAGCTTAGAGCATAGATCCCTGGCACAGCAGGACACCCTACTCTGTAAAGCCAGGCAGAGGCATTCCAAGGCATAGCGGACAGACAGTACAGCAGCCACCTCTTTTCTCTCCCTCCTCTGGCCTTGTGGTGGAGGAATCCCCTTGGGGTTAGCACAGGACACAGGTTGGTGTGCTTCGAATGGCAGACTCCCAGATTGCACTGGGAGGCAAGTCATGGTCAGGACTTCCATCTGTGTCTCTACCTTGGAGTCACAGGACCAAGTCTTTGAGGAGCTGGCTCATTGCACCAGGAGTTGGCTAGTGGGCCAGCCGTCCTTTCCACCCTAGGCCCTGTGACTGGCCAGCCAGTTGGTTGTGGTGGCCACCATGAACACCCCGTGCTGGGGACTTCCTTACTTCCTGGCAGGCTCAGGTGATTGGTGCTGTTGACAAAGGCCCTGGTTGTTGACAGATCACACTGTGTAGGGGCTGTCCAGTCACCGTGGGCAACTTTCCTGCCTCTGGCTCTGAGCTTCCCTAAGTCTCATGGTGGAGTACCCCCAGAGCAACCCTTGTGAGTGGCGGGCCCCAACATCATCAGCAGGCAGTGAGGAGTCTGCCTGCACCTCTGTAAGAAAGTACAGATTGGGTGGTATGACCATGGAAATTCTAGAGGCTACATCCAGTATCAAAGAAGTTCCTTCCTTTGAAGGACTGAGAGAAGGACCTAGGCTTTTCTTCTTGGCTTATAGATGCCCATCTCCTCCCTGTGTCTTCTCAATATTTCCTGTCCATATTTCTGCCCCCACTTAGCTTTTTATGAGAACACTTTCATTGGGTTACAACTCGTCCCAAGCATCTCTGTTTAACTGGATTGCTGCTGTCCGAATCTCCAAATACAGTCACATTCAGAGGTAACTGGGACTGAGAGCCTCAGCGTGATTTGAGGTGAACACATGCCAACCCATACCAAGACCCTCACAGGGCTGGGGTTGTGACTCAGTGGTAGAGCACTTGCCTAGCATGCATGAGGTCCTGGGTTCAATCCCCAGCACCACATAAATAGCCAATAAAAAAGACCCTTACAGTCAGTGTGACTCAGTCCTTTAGTTCAGTGCCCTTAGGGCGTTATACTAGTACCGCGCTCATAGGTCAGTGTGCAGGCTTGGTCAGGAAGGCCACAAGGAGCAGGTGCTCAGGGCCCTGCATCAAACGCCCTGCTGTGCTGTTCTCACTTGGTGTCTGGTCTGGGGACGTACAGTTGGCAACCAGGTGTCCTGCAAGTCCTCTGAGCTTCTTCCAATGTGTACAGCATCCCCAGAAATTAGAGGAGATTTTGAAGTGGCTTTTATATTGCCGGGTTTTCCTTAATAGGATTTTGTGCAAAAATCATCCATGGCCATTAGCACAGGTGAGCTGTCATTGTCTAAGCAGGTGGTGGTGGTCTGGTGAGCCCCATGTACCTTTATCCAAACATGTCACCCCTGCCCTGGAAGGTCAGGGTGCAGGCCTGCTCATCATGAGAGTTTTCCACCCTGTGACACAGTCAGCTCTTCATCACTGTGCCGATAATACCTGTCAGGAATACTTAGGAGGAAGTTCGTTTCGGCTCACAGTTTCACAAATCTCACTTCATGGTTAGTGATTCACAGAACCATCACAGCAGAAGAAAGTTGGTGCGGGGCATCTCCGAACCCTTCCGCATTGGGGACAATGTTTCCAACACTTGAGCTTTAGGGGACATGCCTGATCCAAGCCATAATGTCCCAGAGAGAGCCACACCACGAGCACCACCTCCCTGCCACGGTTCAGCAGCCACTCTCCAGTAAGGGCTGTCTTACCTATAGTCCAGAATGTTCCGGGATATAGGCAAACATTCAATGGGATTAGACCCCAGGACTGGAGCTCACTATGGAACAGGTGAAATAATTCAAGAGTGTCAGAACTGTGGAACTTTGGTATTTGCAGGGGTCCATCTGTGGAATATGCATCGTCATAAATTAACTCTTTACTCCCAATCTGTGTGGGCTCTCCCTTTGTGCACACGGCACCTCAGTTGAAGGGTGGGCTGCCCCCAGACTTGTAGACCTCTCCATCCCACCTCTGCCGGAAGCTGGTGCCCAGAAGCCTTGGCCTCAGGGGAAGAGAGGAGCTGAGCTATGTGTCAGCAGTGGCCACCGCGACAGGCATGTCAAGCTGGGTGCAAGGTCTGTACAGGGTTTCTTGGAGTCTTTGCTTGGTTCCTTGTCTGGCTGTTCTGCCACCTGGCCAGCACTGGACACTGGGGAGTGGTCCCTGCCCCATAAAACAGGTAGGCCCATTTGGAGTGAGCTTTTCCTTCTGTTTCGTTTTTGAAAGAACCTCTCCAGGTAATTTCTGAAAACGGATGCAGAATCCCAACCAGCACTCAGGTGGATAACTTATCTTCACCAGTCCAGCCAGAGCCCCCCTCCTGCCCGTCAGGATGCTGCTGCTGGTCCTGTCAGTCTCTTCTTGGCCACCATGGAGCCCACACAACTCACAAGCTTGTCCACACTAAAGTGGGCTGGACAGAGGAACCACTTAGAAGGTTTAATTTAAAAAAAACATTGTTTGGAGAAAGGTGGGGAGGTGCTTGGGGTGGTGGACCCATAAAGGGAGGAAGGATGTTCGAAGCCACCTGGAGAAGGTGGAATTGGAGTTCAGAGGAGCCCCTTGGGATCTCAAGTGTGGGGGGCATTTCTCTCTAAAAGCAAAGTCAGGCAGGTCAAACCAGGAGTCAGCTGATGGACCCAATGGCATCCTGTTGTGATGGCAACTGTGGCTTTGAAATGATGGCCAGAGGGCAGGGTCGTCCTATGGAGGTATGGGCATTGGATGGGGCACATGCAACCCTCTTGCTGTAGCGTCAGCGAGCCAAAGCAGCCCCTCTCGTCCTGTGCCATCCAGGCTCCTTGCTTGTGGTGAGGGAGCTAATGAACTCACTAATGAAGCTGCCTTAGAACCTGGTGGGTCAGACTGGTCAGTAGGAAGGAGGAGGCCTTGCTGGCCTCCTTTGCATTCTTAAATAAGACTGGAGAATCCCTTTTGCCTCAACTGTCTCCAAAGTAGTCTGCCAGGAAGAAAAAAGTGATGTATTTTGAGGTCATCCATGCCTCACAGCAAAGATTTTAGGGATCCAGGAGATGTGGGCAGTCGCCAGTTTATCAGGTGCATGCTCTGCCCAGAACCCGTAGCTGGTCACGGAAACCGTGACAGCTCTGGGCAGCCCCCTCCCTCCAGTTTTTCCTCTTTATAATTCTGATGCTGTCAAGTTGTTCATTTTTTATCACTGTGGCTCACTGAGCTTTAAATAAGAAGCAGGGGCATAATGGAAAATCACCCTTCAGGGTGGCCCTGGGGTTGGGGAACCCCACACGCTGGGACAGGAACTTCCCTGCTCCTTCACCCACTTCTGTGCCTGAGCTATGATCACTCAGCTCTAAGAGGGGGGATTCCAGCTCACCTTGCCAGAGTGAGACCCCTGGAGGGCTTGTTGCTGCCTTCCCTTCCCACCAGATCTCGTTCCCACTACTAAACATCTCTGCTAGGGGAGAGTGGGGGTGCCTTCTGTCTCCTTGCTGAGATGGAGTGAATGTGTCATCTTGTCCACTCACTCAGACTTGTCCTGCTGTATCTGATCTTTTCTCTGGATTCTTGTAGAGCCCACATTGGGACTGAAATGGGGAAGGCCAGTAACTGCAAAGCAGCTGAGTCTTTGCAGCCTGGAGAAGACCAGGCAGGGTGAACAGCGCCCTCTGCCGGCCACAGGGCCCCTCCGCTGAACGGCAACAGGCCTCCCCTGGCTGGGCAGGCTCCCAGGCAGGTCTGGACCAGGAGGAAAGGCGGCCCCATGGGCTGGGTTTCCTTTTCTTTTGAGAGTAATTGTGGACTATGAGTCCTGGTAAGGGCGTTCTGAACCTCAAATATCAGGAGATGAACCACCTGGGACCTAAAAAGGGCAGTTGTGTCCCCAAGGAGGGTTGATAGTCCATAAACAGTCATCTCTCTGGTGGGGAAAAAAATGAAGAGGCAGATATCTTTTAAAAAAACAACCTAAAACTTTCTAAAAATTCAAGATTTCATCATTGTAGTTTGATAAGTAAGCAATCTTTGTATATTGCCTTTATGGGATTTAAATACAAGTACATTTCATATAAGATTATGCTAAATAATTCAAAATTGCCTTAGAGATGTTATAGTTTCCCACTCTATTCCATAGACTTAAATAATCTCGAGTTTAACTTAATTACTAATTTATATTTTAATATTGTATAAGGCATATTCTATAGTATATGTTCATGGCATATATTAATATAATTGTGTCTTAATATTATGCTATGTATAATAGTATATTATCTATTATATCATAATTTAACAACTAGTCCAGGTCTAGCCTGGGACCTTCAGCCCAACAGCCTTATGACTGAAGACCCCCTGCAGACCTTGCAGGGAAACTTTCAGATATTTTGGATTCTTCCTCAGTGTGGCAACAGTTGAGATATAAATGTTCTGGAATCACAGTGCTGAGCATGTAACCAAAGATGAGCTGTCTGAGGGAGGAGCTCCTGTCCCCACAGAATTCGAGATCACTAATCCCTTTACCCTGCTTGACCCAGCTCCTCAGCCACCAAACTTTTCATGCCAGAGTGGTAGAGAACCAGAAAAACAAAAGTTCGTCTGTGCACAAGTGATTCCTCAGTCTAAAGACAACAGGAATACAAAGGCTTCAGTTTCCTGCCTCTTAATTTTAATGAAAATCTGCTTATTTGCTTTTATCCAAACCCTGCCTCTATCAGTAAAAGTATATAGTTTCCAAGCATATTTTGAAGACATTGCTTTAAAAATGTGTGAAAATTCTAAACACGAGTGCTTTCTTTCCTTCCACACCTGCAGAGGTACCCTTAATTTCCATCATGTCCCAAATGAAACAACAAGTTAGAAATATCATCATGACTTCTTCCTACTCAAATCCTGTTTTTGTTTTGTTTTGTTTTTGAGACAGGGTCTCACTAAGTTGCTGAGCCTAGCTTTGAACTTTGAATCCTCCTGCCCTTGAGCCTCTGGGATTAAAAGTGCGCCACTACACCCACTTAGGCCCTCTGTCCTTGAGTATATAGCATTTAGCAAGTGAAAATATTTAGGTTGCTTGAGCCCAGCATTTAAGTGGCCTTTAAGTTGCCTGTCTCCACTTAGCTGTGACAGCCTCTGGCCTGGTAGTGTGTTTGCTTCTGGCATTGTGACTCCACATGCTGAAAGACTTGCTTTTCAAGTTCTTTAACTTTACAAACTATATAACTTACAGGGTCTGTAGTTGAGAGGGAGGGGTGCTAGTTAGCAAGACCAGGGCCTGAAGGAACCCGAACTGGCCCAACCTAACTGGCGCTCAGCAAGCTCTCCGTCTCCAGCCCACAAAGACCTTTGCTTTCAGGGCCCCCCCCCCCAGTTTTGTTTGGTTTTTAGGGTGTGTTTTTTTGTTTTTGTGTGTGTGGAAGGGGTGCTATATCAAAGATCCTAAGAAACTAGATGGGAGTTTGTTGAAAGAAAAATTCACAGATCCTTAGTTTTTTAGTCTCGTGTCCAAATTCTTTAAAACAAACAAACCTCTAAAGGTGGCAGAATTTGATCTGTACTAACTTACTATCCTGAATTATTTTTTTATTTGCTGTGTTGATTCAGTTGGGTCAGCATGATCACAGGTTCTGATCTGAAGTCTTGTTATCTTTATTTTTCTAATCTGAAATTAGTGGTTGGTCTGGGGTATGCCATGACAGATGGTATAAGCAGTGTATTGCCTTTTTAAAATTCCAAATGCTTCTGGATCCTGAAGCATACGATGCCTCAGGGAATTGGGAAAGGGCTGTGATAACCACAGCCACGCTGCTGTGGACATCTCCAGGGTTGCATCAGCCCTGGAGGACAGAGGGTGGAGCTCCTGGAACAGCTGGAGGACATGTGATCAGGGTGTGACCAGGTTACCCTGGGGTTGGGTTGCTGGGCATTCTGTGGGGGAAAGATGAGCTCCCTAGTCTTGCTGGATGGTGGACACGCCTGTCCCCAGGAATCTGAGCAGAACTTCAGTGTTTATCTCAGGAAGAGTGCTGCTGGGTGGGGAAGGGAGGATTCCCTGTACACCTTTTATGATACTCTGTCCCACCAACACACCCACGGGGTGGGGAAGGACGCTACATTTGCAAAACCTCCTGAATCCTTGACTAAGGAACTGTCCCTTTTGGCCAATGTCTGAGTAGGTTCAGGCTGCTGTAGCAAGAATGCCAGGGTCTGTGAGGTTTAAACACCAAGTGTTTAATTCCTGAGAGAGGGAAACACAAGGGCACTGAGCCTATTCCTGAGACTGGAACCCCATGAGTGACCTCCCCAGGGCCGCACCTCCAACACCATCACATGGGGAGATGGCCTTCAGTATCCACCATGGAAGAATTCCGAGGGGACACCAACACTTGGCCCATGGGAACATTTTGAGAATTGAGTCTGGTGAGCTCATGTTCTACTCTAATCATCCACAAAACTTCTTTCATCCCTTAAAGAAGTGTTAATAATTTTGTCATTGATTGTGGTGTTCTGACCGTCGTCTAACCACGGCTAGGCTAGTGCCGCCTACTGTCTGTCTGCTGACTCCTGAAACATACTTTGTTATTACTGCAGGTTCAGCCCAGCTCTTCACATAAAAGGCACACATTGGGGCCGGGCGCGGTGGCTCACGCCTGTAATCCCAGCACTTAGGGAGGCTGAGACAGGAGAATCACGAGTTCAAAGCCAGCCTCAGCAACAGCGAGGCTCTAAGCAACTCAGTGCGACCCTGTCTCTACGTAAAATACAAAATAGGGCTGGGGATGTGGCTCAGTGGTCGAGTGCCCCTGAGTTCAATCTCCAGTACCAAAAAAAAAAAGAAAAACACGCATTAGGCATGCTTGGCCCCTGAAGGTTATAGAGTGGTTTATGATGGACACCTGCGGCTTTCTCTCTGGGACTAGATGCAGGGCCGGATACTGCATCAGACCAGTGTCGTTGGTGGGCCAGCAAGCTCAAGACACTATGGAAAGACTGAATCTGCACGTGTGCTGAACTGACCTGCCAGCAGGGTGCTTGACTGCCTGGATCCGAGCTGCGTCCCCACCTTGGTTCAGCTGGGTCTTGATACCACAGAGCTTGTAGGCTGGGCAAAGGAGGCTCTCCAAGAGCATGTCCTGCCCTTGGAGGACCACAGCCTGGGGATTGTAGACCGTAGGCACCAGGGCTGCTCTTGGCTGCAGGGAGCCTGTTCTACCTACATGGGATCTCCTCCACCTCCCGCATTTTAAATGTATGTCCCTTTTATGTTTAGCAGGGAAATATATCCTGGCAACTTTGCAGGCAAGGGTTCATGCACAAGACTGTCAGTCTTTGCTTAACTGGGATAATATTCATTCAACTATTGCAAAACTTGGCCTTCATTAGCGTAATGTTTAAGTAGATTTCCTTAAAAGAACTGAAAGCTATCATTATGTTGAACCACTTTTGGGAGAATTTTCATTTTGAAAGACACCGTTGAAGCATGCACCTACTCTGTAAATCCCTCAGCTGTTTAATCTTTGAAGGCAGGAACCAGAATAAAGAAGCTGAGCAGATCCTCAAAATGTGAGACTTAGAAAAGCAAACTGGGGAGGGCTGGGTTTTTCTTCTGTCCACCCACAGGGTGCTGGGTCCTGGGAGGTGGTGGCTGTTGATGATCATCTAGAAAAACTCACCTGGATGGTGTTGCACCTTGGGAATCTTCTCTTCCTTCTGCCCTTAGTTCTGGATGTTTTTGTATTGAGTTTCGTATCAGAAGAGGTGATTGTTTTTTATCTCCTTAAACTCATGGTTCTCTTTGATATCCACATGGAACAAATCTACTCCTGCTACTTGTCAGACTGACCAAAAATCTCCCAAGTAAGTTTTCTGACCCAGGCATCCTTTTGAAATATAATAGACTCCTCTGTGTGCAGGGAAGCTTTGTCCTACGACCTCCTATGGATGCCAGAAACAGTGCATAAAACCAAATCTTGTGCTGCGTTTTTTCCTACACATAATAAATCCATGACAAACTTTTCACCTGTTCGCTCAGAGGGAGCCCTTGGTGATTCCTGTGGCACAGCCAGATAGCCAAGACCACTCCTCTTGGTGCATTATTGTCATTATTAAGTAAGATACCAGTTACTTGAGCACTTGCATCTCAATACTCCAAAAACCAATCTGATAAATGGGGTATATGCTTATGCAGGTGTATGTATATGCAGGTAGTAGGTACAGTGTGGATGAGCCGGACAGGCTTCAGTGGCTCACATCCTGAGGGGGTCCGTGCAGAATGGTACAAGATTTTGTCATGCTGCTCAGAACTATGTGAAATGTCACACTTATGAATTGTTTATTTCTGGAATTTCTCATTTAATGTTTTCAGACCAAGTTGATGACAAGCAGCACCTTGAATATGTAAGGACTGCTACAGTTTTGAATTTTCTATTGCCAAACATTTTGGCCCAAAGTCACAACTCTCACTTCAAGCAAACACAATTTTGAGAACATCTTTCTGATCCTGGTAGGAGTTTGGCCTAGAATTCCTGTTTGAGGAGAAGGAGGTCTTTCTTCTTGAGATGTGGCTTCATGCACCCTTCTTTCTCCTGAAAAGACCCACCTTTCCTCTTGACCTTGAACTTCACTGATGTTTTACTCCCAGCCTCAGCCAGAGGTTCAGTGCTAGGACTGTTGTCCAGAACCAGAGGAGGGCAGGAGCAGTCCTCAGGCCTTGCTTCCCACCAAGGGCTTTCTTGCGCTTTCTTCTGTTTGTCACAGCCACCTAGGGCACAAGTAACACTGTCACTGTTCTATAAGCAAGGAGCCTGAGCTCCTAGGAGGGCAAAGTCACCGTGCAAGTGGGTCCTGGGATCCTGTCCTCAGCCCAAGCAGGAGAGTGGGACACGTGCTGCCTCCTCTGGTTTCTTTCCTCTGTACCTTTGTGGTTTTGTTACATTTTGACTCAATGGTGTCAGTCGATGACATTGAAGGCCAAGGTTGCTTCCTGAAGTGGACCCAAGGGAGTCGAGGTACTGGTGATATCAAGCACACCCTAACCGGGGCCCACCGTGCACAGACCACCCCACCATCAGAGAGACAGCCCTGTTAATTACGTCCTTGTACATAGCTTGCTCCTTGGAGGGTGGAGGATGGAAACATTGCATTTCATGTACTTTTTTAAATATTGTCACAGTGAGGGGAGGAGTGGAGTCTATGGTCACTGCCATAAAGTGTGCCAGACCCAGTGGCTGGCAGCCCCCAATTCTGCATTCATGACCAACATGGCTGGCCCGACACGGGGACACAGCTGAGGGTCTACAGAGACAACTGCACAAAAAGGCCCTCCGAAAAGCCCTGCACAGGAATCCGCTGCAGCCTTTTCTGCACGGGAGCGGTGGGAGTTGACGGCGGATCTTCCCTTTGATTGTATGATCGAGATGCTCCTTATCAATTTTTCAGGAAGCCATCTAATTATACAAATTAAAATTCAAAGGAAAGCAAAAAGAATGATTACGCCTCATGGGGAGGAGGGGCCGTGCCACCCGTCTTGCCTGGGATCCCAACACTGTCATTTGTCATCTCCAGGGCACCTGGCAAATATTAACTCATTAATTCTCTCACCCGTTGGGTGAGGTGGAGCTCCGTGCTCACTCCAGAGGCGAGGAGGGGCCAGGCTGCAGTTGGACCCCGGTGCTCCCCTGCGGCTTGGCAGGAGTTAGGCCCCTCCTCCCGCACACCTGCCTTTCAGAAAGCCTAGCAATAGTGAAATCGGAGCTGGCCAAACCTGTCCATGTGGTCACCCCACTTATTTTAGCACGGTGCTCCACGTGGTCATCCCAGGTTTTAGGAAACTTCCCGATCTTGGGAAAGAGTTTGGTGTCCTTTAGATGTTGCATTAAATATTCATGTGGTTGGAAATTGTGCTGTTTCCTAGATCTTTTTCTAGATCTTTTTTCAAAAATCACATAATTATTGCCATAAATCTTTTGGATGCTTTTCATCCTTGTTGCTGGGAAATTAGCCATTAACTACCAGGAACTCGCCTACCTTTTAATAGTCAGACCTGCAGCCTGACCCTTGATAGAGTAACTCCTAGCATTTTGCATAATTGATGAGCACACATCAGAATCCTCATTTTTAACCCTGGAGCTTCACTTTGGTCTTATCTCTTCTCTCTGTAGTTGGCTTGATAACTGAGGGCAACCTTTCTGGGTTGGAGAGAGAGTGTGTGTGTGTGTGGTATTGTTGGTTTAAAATAAGATTGGTTTGGTTGTATTTTTTGAATAAAATACAGGAGACCAGAGGCGGTCCCCTAACATTGTGTTATTCCTGTTTGGGATTCTTCACATGGTAATCAATGGAAAGAGTGCAGTTTCTGAAGCCATGAACAAAAAGCTAGGCTTTGGGTCGTGGTTGATCTGGGCCTCAGGTGTAGGTTGCACGAAACCAATTGCGGATCAGACTCTGCATCCCCAACTCCTGCCAGAAAGAGGCTGGGCAGTAGCTCCCGAGCTATGTTGGGGTTTCCCTCTGAAGAGTCCCACCTATTGCTGCCCGAATAGGGGACCCTCCCTCTGCTGCCTCCTTGCCAGGTCTGGAGACATCTTGGGCATCTTTGCTCCCGTGCATCAACCACTCCTCAGTCTGTCACCTCCAGCCCACAAAGCTGAGTCCCAGTACCAAGGCCAGCCGTGTGGGACACTGCCCCTGCTGGTGCTGGCTGAAGTCTCCTCTGCATTTGGGGAAGGAAGATGGCATGAGCAAACCTGGGTTAGGTGATGCTGTGGCTTCCGTGGTCCATCATCGCATAGGGGGCCGAGGGGCTTGTGTTGTGCTGAGCTCTGGCTTAGATTCTTGGCCTCCATGAGGCCGCCGTGGGAAGCGGTTTGTGAAGCACCTGGAAGGCCTGGAAGCTTCCATGTAGCCATGGTGACTGACTGCATCTCAGCAACTGTGTCTGGGACCTGCTGCCCAGTGTTCTCTTCTGCAGTTGACGGTGACCCTGTCCCTCCATCCCCCATCACACAGCACCTCGGATTCACAGGAATGAGGGACAGGTCCAGCTGGCTGTTGTGCAGCCGCTGGCCGTGGAGTACCAATTATTACAATTGAGATTGGTCGGCCTTTGGTGTTTGTAGCCCTGAAGTTGGAGGCAGGAGATCTGCGTGCTGCTCTTCGCTGCTTTCTGAGATGACTGACAGCCGTCTTGTGCTCCTGCCTGCTGGCTATTTGAAGAGAAAGCAGGAGAGGGCCAACATGGACTTGGAGCAACCTCCCTGGTGTTCCAGGAGGAGAGCAAGCACCACGTGCCAGATGGCAGGTCCCCCTGTAGGAAGTGGCAGTAAAGTCCTGAACGGCGTGGTGGCCTGTGTCCTGAAGGTCTCCAGAGAGTAAGGATTCTTTTCTCCTTGTTTCAGGGTGCATAGTGGCGTAATGCGCGCAGACTCCTGCGAGTTCCCCTAAGTTCTTAGAGGACTGCTTTGCCTTTTGACTCAGAGTTGCAAAGTTCGATAAAGAATGGCCCTTGTGGATAAGCACAAAGTGAAGCGACAGCGATTGGACAGGATTTGTGAAGGTAAGAGCCAGCGTGGTTGGCGGTTTGTAATGAAAGACGTGTAGCCCCTCGCTCAGATCCTCCAGGACCTGGTCACCTGAGTCGTCTGCCAGGCCAGCACACCCATATGCCAGGACCCCCACCTTCCCGAGCTTAAGCCCCTCCCATTCGAGCACCTCCCTCAGGTGCCCACAGGGACCCCGGCCTTCACGCAGGACCAAGCCTGGTTTCTGGGGTGGAGGTGGGCTGGGGTCTGCGGGGTGGGGGGGTCTGCTGCTTCCACACACCTCAGATTATTCTACATATGAAAGGCACTGTATATTGGGACCAGGTTTTTTACTTCCTGAAGTTTCTGGACTTTATCTGTTTTAAATTAAGATATTTACAACAGCGAGTTCCAAGATACTCCTGAAGAGCCCAGCCTTGCCCCCGCATGATGTGTCCAAGTCCCAAGTATCTTTGAAAATGTCTGGAAGTGTTTTATTCATGAAAGGAAAAATAAACATAATTAAAAATCTAATGGAAACCTGGGGGCAAAACTGAAATGTTGATTAAGCACCATCCTCTCCTAATTAGTGAGTGGCAAGAAACCCAGAGCCTGTGGCTGGGGGCTCAGTGGGCCCTGCCGGCCTGGATCAGTGCTCCAGGGCTAGCCTTGGCTCTGGGCAGGTACCAGAAATGGCAGGGCTCCAAGTGGTCACCAGTGCCTTCCCTGCAGGGTTTATGGCAGAGAGAACTGAAGCGGGCGCAGTAGCCCCCTCTGCACCCTCCGTGTGCATGCACAGCTAGCCTGCCCGTTCCTGGGCAGGAATGTGCACCCCCAGGAGCCTTCCCCTGCAGCCACCCATATGGAATTGTTTGTCCTTTAAATAGATTGTAGCTCAAGCCACATGGGGTGGGGACATCAAAGATATTCTGTATGACACCACACCCCTTGTGAGCTCTATACTAAGGATGTAAGAGCAGCGACTGCCCCACCCCCATCCCAGGGGTTCTGCTGTAGTATAAGGACCAAAGCATTTACGTTTCTTTTTTTTAAATATTCATGTTTTTCAAAAAACACTTAAAACCTATAGAAAGATCTGTACAAATAGTACAGTGAACACCAGCATGTCCTTCAACGCTATTTACCGCTGGGTAACATTTGCTTGCTTTTCCTAGAGGTCAGCCATGCATGTGTGTGGGCCTGGGAGATGGATAGAGATTTTTTCCAGAACCACCAGAAAGTTTGCAGATGCCGCATTTTATTCTTTGTACCTCCAGCTTGCGTCTCCTCTTCGGGCTTTTTCCTACATAACCACAGGTCGTGGTGCCATCTGATGCAGACTGCGTGTCCTTGTTTCCCTGGGCCTCTGTTTGGCTAGTTTGGTGGTTTATGTCCAATTGCCTGTGGAGGAACAGGTCAAGCATCACCCATTCTGCTTGATTGTCACGCGTCTTCAGTCTTGAGGATCTAAAACCATCCCCTGGCCCTTGAGTCACTCAAAAGCACTGATATAATTGGAGATTTGGAACCAGTGGTTTGTAGGGTTTCTCACAATCTGGGTTCATCGCTTGGGGTGGGTTGTTAAAAAGTGGCTTTGACTTTCAGGGGGAAGGGGCTGCCTTGGGTTGCTGAGTCCTCTCTTCAGAAAGCCGTATGGATCAGCCCTGCTGGGCTGGTGTCAAGAAGGCGTGTGGGGCGAAGCCACATCCCCACCCAGCTACTCCTGGAGATATTGCATCAGGGATGAGGTCAGGAGGGAAGAGCCAGAACCTTTCCTCCCTGTGTCAGATTCTCAGATCCCCTGTGCCAACATGGTCTCCAGCCCTCCTCCTCCAGTTTTGCATCTGAGATGTGAAATTTGCAGGCAGTTTGTTTTTTATAATTTAAAGTGCAGTATCTTCTCTGTGTGTGGTGTTTCAGGAATGTAACAGTCCAATTTTAAAACTTTTTTATAACGACCACTGTTCACAAACACAAGCCTAAACTTCGGCACATAGGTTCAGCTCTCAGTCCACAAGCCTACTCACTGGTGCGTGATCAATAGCTGTGCCAAGGTGCTTTTTGGGTGCTTCCATGGATAAGCTGATAGGGTCCTGTGGCACCTTCTTAGACATGGGATTTGAAGTCACCGGGCAGCAGGCTGTGTGTGCCCAGTTCCCAGGCGGTGTGCTGCTCTCTCTGGCCTCCCCTGGGTCAGCCTTCACGTTGGGTATTTGTTCTACTGAAAGCATGCACACACACACGCACGTGTACACACACAGTCACACAGCTTTGAACTGTCATCGGCCTTGCCTCTGTTGACCTGACCTCTTTACCATAGAATGTTCAGCATTGCAAGTCCAAAGAGCCTGTCCTGTTCTGCCCTTCCTCACGGCCTGTGCCCCAGGTCAAGGACACTTCCTGTGTCCCTTGGGGTGTTTTGTTTTAAGGGATTGGAAACATGAAGCCTGTGTGTTCTGTCATTACCCCATGGACCCAAGGCTTAGCGGAGCTTCTGCAAGTGGTCTCTGGGGATACTGCCTCCTTCAGTCCTCCCACCTCATAGCATGCAGCCCCAGGGTCCCAGGCCCGAGTTGGACATGCCTCTTGTGGTTCTTCCAGGTCAGCCAGTCTGACAAAATCTAAGCATGGTTCCTAGGCAGCACTCTTCCTATGTGGTACCCGCCCGGTAAGATCTGTCCAGCCTCTTGGTCCATGATAGGTTCTTGGTCCTTGATGGGAATCCTGGCTGTTCCCCACTGGCTTCAGAGTCAGAGCAAGAAAAGATGGCATGGAGCTTGGTGACTCCAGACTCAGACTCCACCCAAATCATTTGGGATAATGTGTAGGCTTTCAAGTTTACTTAAAAGCTGGATTTTAATGTTTTCTTATAGTGACTTCTTCTATTTTGATGTTTAGGACTTGTCCCCTACTCTTTCTTGATGCCTATTACCAAACAGTCCTCAAGTGCCCTTGTGTAAGGAGACTGTGGATCAGCCTTTGACAGCATGGGCTGGGCAGACCCAGGTTGCAGGCTTCTTTTTTTGATGTATAATTTAGGTGTTGGCTTTTGCCCTCTCAAGTTTGCTGATGTAGTTGAGGCATTGCATTTGTGAATTGCACCAGAGAGTTTTCGTGCCTTACTGTACCATGCCAGAGCTACTGTGTTTTGGCCCAAATGTTTGTTTGTCAGAGACCAGAGCATTGCAAAAGTAACCTGGAGAAGTATTTTCAGCAGCCCTGTGTTCGTGGATTGGTAATGCACCACTGTGGCTTTGCTGCTGGTCTCTTCCTGGATTATCTCATAGAGGATTATGGTAGAATGAGTCACTAAACACCCTCCTTTCCTGTGGCTATTGAGAATGAAATTTGAAGAAAAGTAGATATTTCCTTTTACTTCGTTTTGTTCAGATGTCATAGAAATGTGGAAAAACGGATCCAGGGAGAATACCAACTCTGCTGACCTGAGTCCTCTTCATAATGCAACCAATTCCTGGGAAAAAAGAGGGAGAGAGTGAGTGATATGAATCTTTTAATCAACAATCCCAAGAAATATTCCTTATTTCTGGAATGCTCTTGTAAGCATACACTAAAAGAATGGAAGGCGGCTTTTCTATTTGTACTTTGTCATCAAGGAGGGCAGGAGAAGCCAGAGAAAATCCTGCAGGGATATGGGGAAGCAAAATTTCTCTTGTGCTTTATTTCATGGGAGGTGTTCTGTTTAGTGAAAATTCCAAAGAATGGGCCTCCAGGTAGCTGAGGGAGCCAGGAAGGAAGGAAGTCAAGGGCTGCTGAGCACTGACTACTGTGCGGAGCCATTGGGTCTTGTCTTCCTGCGTCCTCCTTGCCTGGTGTGTTCCCTTCAGAGACCACAGAGCAAGAGGGTGGTCTTCTCCCCTGTGTCATGCTGGGCGTCCATAGGCCTGGGCCTGAATGGTTTTATGTGGATGTTTTTATTCTGGGTAGCTGAGTCTTTTTACTTGTCCTTTTAAGAATACTCTAGATAATTCCTGCTTGTTGGGTGTATAAAGCACTTGTAGAGAAACAGTATTGAAACCTGCTGTTCATAGGTACTACATGATCATTCCTAATAAATACCTTTTAAAAGCCCTAAAAAAGTCGATTTTAAAAAATGGAATTAATAATGTTGCTATACATTTTAATTATATGTTAGTATCAGGCAATTATGCACATTTCCAGTAATTAAGTGATTTGCTATAATTATATTAGTGGTGCAAATATACAATAATCAACTAGACATGGCTCAAAACCCTATAATACAAATAAATACCAAAACATTCTGCTAACGTAACAGCAGGGAAATGGTCACAGGCAGGAGTGCAGTTATTTGCAAGCAACAGTTTTCCATGTTGCCTTATCTGGTCCTGGTTTTCAGATGCATTTGGAGCAGTGACCCTTGCTCTAGAGGCGCACCCACCCCATTCCTGCACTGTCATTGGGGGAGGGGGTTCCTAGATTGCTCACACAGCCAGGCCCTCACGTTCTGCTCTGAAAAATACACTGAGTGTTTAATTCTCGGTTGTTCATCGTTTCTCAAACGGAAACAGAAGCTCCTCTGCACTTGGCAGCTTGCTGGGGGTGTATGTCAATACCCTCGCCACATCTGCAGTGGGTGCAGGCTGCTCCCGTCTGGCCTTGGGGCTTGTGGATGTGTGGTGCAGTGTCTGCGGCTCCAGAACAGTGGATCCTGCTCTCTTGCTGCTTGGCAGTGCACTGCAGCCACCTGGTTCGTGCTCCTGGCCTGCTTTACTCTCAGTATGTTTGTTCCTATTCATGGTGCCTCCAAGTGCAGTGTCTGTTTCCTCCTAAGAACCAGTGCATCAAGCAAAGTCCCTGCTTACAGTAGGTTTGGGGACAGCCGTCACCCTGCAGACATTGCCCCACACAAATACAAAGAATGTTCCGGGCTCAGATGCTTTCCCAAGCCCTTGGAGTGCACCAGAACCCAAAGATAAACGTGGCTGCCAGCTGTTTGCTCTTTCCTATCTCAGAACCTACAAGTGTTCAGAGTGTGTGTACTGAGAGACTCCTCTTTCTTGACTGCTTTCTACCAAGCTCATCAGGCCATTATTTCACAAGTGTCCGGAGCAGTGATTGGCTCTTTGCTAACGAAGCTCAGGGGCTTTGGAGTATGTTTGCTGTCTGTCTGTCTCCATTTACAGAGGAGCTTCACATGCCATCTGAGATTTGCACTCCCCAAGCTGAGCTGTGCACTAGTGGGGCCAGAGGTGTCGTGGATGCTGATAAGCGTTGAGGTACAGTGGGTTTCCACACTCCTTGTCCCTCTTTCCATCTTTCTCACTCAGTTGAGGTATCGGTGTCAAAAGGAACTGATGACCTTGGAATGAGGGAAGCAGGTCCTTCTGAGACTGCGGGTAAGGTGGACAGTCGCCCTTCATGGTGATAAAGGAGGCTGCTGCAGCCCAGGCCCTGGCGGTGCCTGCAGTTGGAGCTGCCTGAGCTTCCTTATGCACATAGATTCAGACACCTAAGTGGTCCTAGGGCAGGGGACCACATGCAGCTGTCTGTCACCTCCCCACCCAGCTATACCTTCCTTGAGGTCAGGGACTATCCATCACCTTGAATCCTCTGTACCCCAAACAGTGCCTTGATGGGTAGGTTGGTTGACACCTGTGTCAAATGAAATGAAAAGCCCATGTTGAGCTTAGGAAGGCCACGTGGTGGAGGACCAGGCTCTGAGCCCCACCGTGAAGGATCACGGTCTTTCTCTGCAACTAGGTGGAGGTTTTGTTACCTCGATAGATGGTAATTTATCTGAAATGGGGACAAAGTGACAAAGTTGAACAAGAGAGAGCTTCGTGGTGGAGGGTTACTTGAGCTGGGTCCTGGTGGTTGGGGAATGATAGGAGCATCGTGAACCAAACGGGAAGAATGCAGTTCTGGAATCTCCTGAGCCCAGTTCAGAGGAGGTAGCCTTGAACAGCGGAGGGGCATGGGATTGGAGCCTGAGGGGCCAGGAGCTGTGGGAAGCATCCTGCTAGAGGAGGGAAGGGTGTGTGCTGGACACCTGCTGTAGGCAGATGCTCCCAGGAGCTGAGTGGCCTTTGCAGCCTGCTGTTCCAGGGAGATGTCTTCTCTGCTTGCACCTGTCCTGCTGGATATGGGGTCCCCACACAAGCATCTGTTCCACTGGACCCTTTTGGTGGGCTGTGAGGGTGGCTCTTTGTCCCTTGGTGAGTCGGAATGAGACCTGATCTCTGCCTCACACTTTCCAGAGCCCCAATGGTGGAGAGGAGACATGGGTCTGAAGCCCAGGACAAGCCTCTGCTTTTGCGATGGCCAAATGTCGAGTCACAGGGGGCTGGCTGGTTTTCTCTTTGTGCCTGTGCAGTTGTGATGAGGGCCCGTGCCAGGCTTCTGTGGCTCTTTCTCCCATGCGGTTGGGGCTCCCCCACCTTTGAGTCACATAAGAAAGTAAATTACTTTGGTAGGGATAGGGGGAGGGGAGCTTTTTTAAAGGAACATTTTTTAAAAGGCAGAAGGCGCTTTTTAAATTTAAATTTTAGAACACTTATCTTGACAGAAACCTACAAAAAATTTGCACAGCCTGTCCACATTTAAAAGTAGGAAGTGGGTATGTCTGGGCTTATTTTTGGCCTCATCTCTGCCGGCGTGTGTAACCCACTAACCTCAGCCTCCTCCCTGGGGAGGCACAGGAAAACCTCCCCAGGGAGCTTCTCATTTCCGCCTGCGCTTTCCGGGGTGGAAGCCCTAGGCCTGAGTTGCTGCACCCTGCCAAAGGCAGCTCTCCACTGCGCTCTGGGTGGGAGCTGGCGGCCTTCTCAGCACAAGCCATCCCCTAGGAGGCCTCGTGACCAACCTGGCAGCATCTGTCCACCAGGTGGGCAGGGAACTACACAGCTGTCAGTGGACAGGCCGTTGGTCCAGGTGACCTTCCTGTTGACCTGACCTTTAGATTCGCTGATTCCACCTGTTCTCCATTTTCTAAGTGATGGGACCTCAGCGTGACCCTTTCCCAGTCAGACACAAAACACTTGTTGGGATTGGTCTGGGGGCTGCCCCAGTGACCCGGCACTGGTCCCATTCTTACTCATCTTCCCAGTCTTCTGGAACTGTCTGGACCCTTCTCCATAGTGGCCTGAGGTCTCGGCAGTTGTGAATTTTTGCCTTATGTTGCACCAGGCATTCGAGTGAGCTTTGGGCAGACATTATTTGTAACCCTGAGTTGGCTATTTCATCCTCCTTCAAGATGAGTTCTTTCTTGGTTTATTTGGTCTCCCAGAGTGTATGTTGTCTTTCTGAATTTTCAAAAGATAGTGTTGTACTTCAGACAGTCATTCTAGTTTTGCTTTGTACAATTTCCTATAGAGAGGATCCTTGTAGGATTAAAAGTCAAGTCCGTGGGACTTGTGGCTCTTTCAATATTTATCCCCTCTTGCCTTTCATAGCCAATGTGAGATTATTCAGGAAAACAACTCTTTCTGAAAGACACAGTGTTTTAAAAAAAAAAAAAAAGAATCTGCCAGAATGTTTGGAAAAGAGGGAGTCCAGGTTCAGGTGTTTCTGACTAACAGAGGAAAACATCTGTCATAATATTTGGCAAATCACAGAGCCAAGGCTGTGTGAGTTTGGGTGATATCCAAGCAGAACAGGCTGGAGAAGGTGCAACTGGAATCTGGGCCCCCTGGTCCTACCCTGGGGCCTGTCTTCCACTGTCGCCCTGCCCCAGGAGCTCATCTCTGAGACAGAAGTCCACTGAGGAAACATTAGTGGTGTCTTATGAGCTGTCAGGTTAAAAGTCCTCTGTGTAGTCCGTGCTGTTTAGATTTAGGAATCTGGGTGTAACAGAAACTATCAGTATTACTTTGGTAAATGTGTTTCCCTTTTTCAGCACCAGAAGGGCAGAGCTACCCCAGGTTTGGGGGTTCTTTCCTAACATGGGTGCATCCATATCCTATGACCTTGGACAAAGCCCCCACCCCTGCATTTCACATCTGTGATGTGATGTCATCCCAGTTGCCCGTGGAAGGTTTCCCAGTTAAGGTACTAGACCTGCGGTTGAATGTAGAGCACCTCACACAGGGGCGGGGTACATAGTGACGTTCCAATAACATGACAGAGGGGTTGTCATCTCGTGTTGCAGCCCTTGTCGAAGGGGTGTCCGTCCTCTCTGGCCAGTAGTGGGATCAGATGTGGCTTCAATGAGGGGGAATTCCACCTGCAGGTCCCACCCCCCCACCCCACCCCCACCCCCCGCAAAAATAGTACCAACAATAATAACAATTCCAGTACTGGGAGACGCTGGTGAGCAGACAGACACGAGCCAGAGGCTAGGAGAAGTGACCTGGCTCATTTTTTATTTCGGGTCTTCCTCCTTGCATAGCTGTGCTGATGGTCATTCCCAGAAGGGTTATCTGTGCCATACCTCTCCTTTCAGGAGGGGAGGAAGCTCTGCCCATGCTCTGAACAGAAAGGGGGTCCGTGGTGGTGGAGTAACCAGCTATGGTCTTGAGATTGCTGGGGCTTGGTGGCGCTTGGCCCAGTTCCTAGGGCTGGATGCCCACTAGTCCAGAAGTGGCCACAGGGTTGAGGTGAATTCATGCATTTCCTTGGGGAGTATCAATAGTCTAAACAGACTTTGTCCCAAATGTAATACATAGTGCTGGGTTCCCGAGGGTGGGGGGAATGAGGCCGTCTGTGTCCGTGAGCCTGCAGTTTCTGGCGATGGAATCACGCCACCCGCCTCTTCACAATCAGTCTTCAGTACTTCTCACATTATTATTGTTTTTAACGTCTTTTTAAAAAATAAGTAGTATTTCTTAGTAGTTGAAGCTTCTTGGATTGAGAGGGCTGTGGGTGAGACAGCCGTCTCAAGGCTGGTGGCGGTAGATTGCTTATGATTTTATTTGAAACGTGTAGCGGGCCTTTGTGGTTTGCTGGCCACCTCGTGGTGAATGCCCTGGTGCTGGTCCTGTGGCTGCCACAGGCTTCTCCTGCCCTTTGGAACAATTGCAGGAAGGTGTGGGGAGGTGCGGCTTCACGGTCACTGTTCCTACTTTCCCTGACTCTGGTCCTGCCCAGCCCCCACCCATGGCTTGAAAGAATCTGTTTTGTGATCACGCGGCATGTGGACTTGAGGTATGTGGACTTGAGCGGTAGGGCTTGTCTGATCTGTACCGAGTGTCCTCAAAGAGCAGTGGCTGCAGACCTGGCCCCTGCGTGGGGCACCCACCCTCCAGAATCACATATGAGACTCTCCTATCCACCCACGTTGGTTTGTTCTTAGCCGTGTGCAGTGGATTAGCGCTTCATCAGGGAGGATTAAGGCTGGACTGACAGGGAAACAGTCTTATTTTGCTTCTGTCGCTCTGGCTGGCAATCCAGGCTGGCTGGCGGCAGTGTTGAGGGGGCACCCTGGGGAAGGTTGGGGAGGGGAGGCTGAGCTCCACCTGAAAGTGCCCTGGGGAGGGAGCAGGAGGGACCTTAGCCAGAAGTTCAGTGTGGGATAATTCCCAGTGGCAGGTTGGGAGGCCTGGGTGGAGCAGGCACCAGCTTTATTCAGCTAACAAGATGTCACATGGAACAAAAGCTTTAGGGGTTTTATTTAGCTCCTAATCCGCCTGCTGAAAGCCAAGGTCCATGTGAACACAGCAGCCAGGAGGGGGACCCAGCAGGCTGGAGCACAGCCTCCTTTCTGGGACACAGCCACACAGGACAGACCTCCGGGCTACAGCTGGGGAGGAAGGCAAAGTTACCGTGAGTCTGCCGTTTTGCCTACTCAGGTTTCGGGGGATTAATAATTTAGGCCATACTTGGAAACAGAAACCCTCAGTCGGTTGGTGCTGCCTCCTGGGAAGGGCTTGCATACGGCCAGGTCTGGTTTTGATGTATGTAATTGAAGATTTATGAAGAAAGCCTCCCCCGCCGCTGGCCTCGTCTGCAGTCATTTGTTCTACCGATGCCGGTTCCCAGCAGGCATATCAATATTGGGCGATCGCAGAGCTGGGATGCTGCTGGCTGGTACGAGGGCCCCTGGGAGAACACCGAGGCCGTGCGGCCCCCAGGGAGGAGAAGCTCTCTGACGTATGGCCCTGGAGAGGGGACCTGGTGTGAGCCGCCAGCCCACCAAGCGCAGGAGGCTGTCCTGCCAGGGCCCGCAGAGCCCTTTCTGTACCGGGAGGCCTTTTACAATTCGCTGGCTGCAAGGAAGGGCTCAGCTCCCGACTTTACCTTCTACGACGGCAGGCAGGCCATGATGTCTGGCCGTAGCGCCCTGTTGCCGCGGGATTACTATGGCGACCTGTCCAGAGGACCTAGGGTGCCCAGGGAGCCGCCTTACTATCGAGACTCAGGTGTCAGCCGGCCAGTGCCCAGCTACGGAGTGCTCGGCAGCAGAGTGCCGTGGGAGCACATCCAAGGCCAGTTATCGGCTCTGCAGGACTCCAGTCACCTGTACCGGGATCCTGGGGGTAAAATGATGCCACAGGGGCAGCGGCCGCAGAGCAGGGCCCCGTCTCCTGGGCGGTATGGAAGGGACCTGCCTGACACCAGGTTTGGGTCAGAAGCACCTGCCTACCCGCCAAGCCAGGTCTACAACGATGTTGGTGAAAGACCTGTGGATTCTGTCCCTGCCAGACAGGTGGCCCCAACGTGCCTGGTCGTGGACCCTGGCTCGGCTGCTCCCTCTGAGAGCAGCACGGGAGTGACCCACAGTACTGTGAGTCGGGGCTACGGGCCTGCTGCGGAAAGCATCCAGTCTAAGATGGCTTATGAAAATTATGAAGCTGACCTGCCAGCGTTCCAGGGACCCCTCGGCAAGAAGAACGTGCTCCCCGAGTTCCTGGCCTTGCTGCGGGCAGAGGGGCTCACAGAGGCCACTCTGGCAGTCCTGCTACAGCAAGGCTTTGACTCTCCAGCCGTCCTGGCCACCCTGGAGGATGCAGACATCAAGTCTGTTGCGCCCAACCTGGGCCAGGCCCGAGTCCTGAGCCGCCTGGCCAGCAGCTGCAGGACTGAGATGCAGCTTCGGAGGCAGGACCAGGCAGGTCCCCTGCCCCGCACACGGTCCAGCAGTTTCAGTCACCGAAGTGAACTGCTGCCCAGTGACTTGGCTTTGCTGGGCGCCACGGCCCTGCAGGCAGCATCCCCCCGGGCTGGAGACCTGGCCCGCCGCCCCTCCAGTGCACCCTCCCAGCACCTCCTAGAGACGGCAGCCACCTACTCTGCCCCTGGGGCAGCCCCCCAAGGCTCCCACTTCCCCCCCAACTCTGGGTATAGCTCTCCCACCCCTTGCTCCCTGACCACACGGTTGGGCCCCACGTGCCCCTCACAAGCTGGGGTGGCCTTGACTAACCCAGGCCCCTTGACCCCACTCCACCCAGGCCCCAGAACAGCCTATTCCACGTCGTACACGGTACCCATGGAATTACTGAAGAGGGAGCGCAGCATGGCCACCTCTCCGCTTCCCAGCCCCCACAGCAGTCCCCAGCTCCTGCGGAAGCCTGGGGTCTCCGGGGAGCCATCCACCCTGACGCCAGTCAGCCAGAGCCTGCACACGCCCCACTCGCCATACCAGAAGGTGGCCCGGCGGACCGGAGCACCTATCATCGTGTCCACCATGCTCACACCAGAGCCAAGTAATGCACCCTCCCCGCCTCTCCTGGCAGGGATCCTGGGGGTATGGGGGGATGCAGTGCTTTGAGCAGGGGGGCTATAGGTTCCCACTGGTCCTGCTTGGACCATGGATACCCACACCCACATATTCTCACTCTGCGAAACTGGAAGGCTACAGTGCCAGGTCCAGCTCCAAGCTAGCCGGTGGACATGGGTTCTCCTGGGTTCAGTAGAGTCGCATTACCAGGCTGGCCCTCTGGGACAGCAGCACCTCACCATTCTCTCCTGCAGTCCAGGTTGCTTCGCGGATTTCCCTTTACAGTGCTGGAGCACAGCTGTTTCCTGGAGACTGAAGTCATTCAGAACAGGCTGTGACCTTCAGTGCACAAGGCTTGGCGATTCTCCAGTTTGCACTGGGTGGCTTTGGAGAAGGCAGGAGTGTTTGGTCACACATCTCCCATAAATCGTGCACCGTCCCTGTGCCATTAGGTGCACATCGTGGTGTACCTCTGCAGCGCCTGCGCGCTCTTGAAGACAGGGATTGCCCACCCTAGAGATAAAAATGTGTGTTTCCATGCTTGTGGGTTAAACAAAGCAAGATGTTGAAATCCCTTAGAACTCCATGTTTCAAAAACAGATTTAGTCTCTCATTTTGGAAAATACATTTGGGAATTCTGTTTGCTTGTAGGGAAAGAATATATTTCCAAGTTGAGGAAAGGGAGGCTGGTGCTCACTGGTTTTCTTCAAAGCACAAGCCACATGTGATTTACCACCTCTGTTTCCTTGGGCTGGGCCTAAAGGTCTAGGCTGCTAACCTCTGAGCCATCAGAATTTTTCATTTTAATTTTGGAATCTTGATTGAAAATTGACATAGTAAATCTATTTTCTTCCTTTCTTCTCCCTTTGCCTCCCCAACATAGTGAATCCTTTACTGAATAAATATTTTTTTCTCTCAATAATTGGCATTATAGGGTAGAGGGTGGAAATCATGCTGAAAAATGAGATCCATCCTCTTGCTGGTAATGGTTGGTGTCAAGAGCCCTGTCAGGCACTCCTGAGTCGCCCTTAGATTGGCAGAGCTGCAGGTCTCGGTCATGGTCACTCTTGCTTCAGAATGGTCCTCTAGGCACTCTGTTCTTCCAAAGGAAGACTGACTAACAGCCTGGATATTCCCGTTTTCTGTTGCTGGAGGTTCTGGCTTTGTCTCCTCCATGGATTTTTTTTTTTTTTTTTAAGTCTGATCATATACTTTGCTTGACTTTTAAAAATCAGTGTGTAAGAGGAGGCGAGTTGGATAATTTTTCTGAGGGCCTGTGCCTTCTCTCCATCAGTCTTTCTTTGCAACCAACTAATTTGCATGGCGATGACATTTGTTGCTCCAGTAATTTCATCTGATAATGGCTGGGCTTGCAAAGCGGATCTGAAAACATATTCCTTAATTATGTGTTGCTAAGCAACGGGAAGGTTTGGTCATAATCACAGAAAGATTATCTCCTCATTGAAGTTGTGGAAAGGTTTTGCTGAAGGAGGACCTGCAAAATTGCCTTATTTTTTTTTTTCCTCCTTTCTGTTTATTTAACACTGCCTCCTAACAAAAACATTCACTGTTATTTGGGTACAGGGCGAGGGATACTGTGTGAGTTGTTTGGAGTGTGATTGTTAACGCGCTGTTTTGCAGACCCGAGGATATTGATTTTTATTTCCCTGGCATGGCAGCCAGCCAGTGCTGAGGAAGTCTGCAGTCGGAAGTCTGCCAGCAAACGAATTTCTCTGTCAAATGATCTGTCCCATCGCAGCAGTTGTCACCCTCGTTCCTTATCATACGTTCTGTGTGGCATTATGACTCTTCCTCCTCCGGGTAGGGGGCGGGGGCTTGGCATCCCCTGTAGCCTTTCGGCTGTGTAAACACCACTTGTGCAGCAGGTTGGGGGGGTGCCTGTGGCGATGTCCCGGGCAAGTTGCTGAGCCCTGGGGAGGCTGTATTTGCCTTTCAGGAAAGCACCCTGGACCAGAGGTGCGAGCCGCGCATCAGGGTAGCCCACCTTGCCTCCCAGCCAACAGATGGCGGTCTTCAAATCTTAGATCCACTGTGTCCCTTGTTTGCAGCACATGAGTATGTCGTCTTTACGGAAACTGATGTGTCCACCTGATCTGGAGGGTGCGGGAAAGCCTAGGGAGTTGACTTGTTTTCCTGTGCCCTGTAGGGAGGCGAAAGAGGGCGCACAGGGGCATTGTTTGGGGATTTTGTTGTTCAAGTGTCTGCTTTTCTTTTTTCTATGCTTTGGATATTTTAGTGTTTGCTTCATCATGGTTGGCTTTGTGCACAAAAATAACAGGCTCCTGTTTGCTAGCCTAGCGCAGCGCAGCCCGTGACCGTGGCCGGGCAGTTCAGAGCAATGAAGGTGAAGCCAGCAGGGGCACAGGGTTAATGGGCTGTGGTCAGACCCACGTGAGCGGCACCCAGCGGGTCTGCTCTCAGTCTCCTGCTGACCTGGCTGGCTGTGACACAAGCTGCAGAGCCTTCTGACAGTGGCTGTCATGTGTTGTCACCCGCGCCCAAGGATTTGCTGCTGCCTGAGCCTCCCTGTGCCCAGTGGCAAGGGGCACATGTGAACACCAGCACTGCCACCATCTGCATCCTTGTCTTCTCAACACAGCAAAGCTCTCAGCCTGCAGAGGGCACAGCCCTGGGGCCATGCAGGCCAGTGTCCCTGAGAAGGGGGGCTCTGCCTCCACCCCCTGGGAAGTCTGCCTTTGCCTCCAGCTGTGTGTCCTTGAAGCCACTGGGTGGAGAAAGCACCCTGGGACCCCTATCTGGTTGCTAGGGTCCTGCAGAGGACCCTTCGGGTCAGAGGAGGAGCCCATGGGCTGTTAGGCTGTCAGTGGTGACAGTGCTGTTACCAGAGTTGGGCTCTCTATGCCATTACTCGATGGGGCACTAAAATTGATACCCTGGACTCCGGCATCACGGGTGTGAGCACTGGTCTCCTGAGCAGAAATGATCTCTGTGAGAAATCTTTCAGTACTCGAGAGTCTGAGGGAGAGATTGCTGCCCTTAGACCCCTGCCACCAGGTGCTTTCACACTAGCACCTGTGCTGGGACAGGGCATGGCCTCACTGGCCTGGAGGGTCTGCAATTCTTAAACCCTCAGGCGGGAGGATGCTGGAGAAGGCCTCCCAGGCTCCAAAGACCCCCAGGGCAGCTGGTTACACGGCTCCCCATGCCTAGGTGGAGCCAGCCCAGGAAGGTGCAGCTCTGTGGGCTCCTCTCAAGCATAGGGACATTTGAGGAAGGGATCTGGGCAGCAGAGTGAGATCTCCAGCCTTCAGGATCACACAGTTTCTTCTGAAGCTGATGTGATAGGAAGCAGAGGGACACTCTGGGCTGCGTCCCATCACCGCCCAGCCCTGTGCGCAGACCTCCAACGCGGGCAGATGATGTGCAAGCTTGGGGACTACATTTGGAGATCTAAAGGGGGTGAGACTCACTCTTTGCCTTCAGATGGAGTTATGGTAATGGTAGTATGTCACAGAGGCCAGCTACTCTGTTCTTCGAGAAGTATATCTGGGGAGGGCCAGGCAGCACAAGGCCAGGGAGGCTGGTGTGCGTGAGCCGTCGTGTGCTGGGGCTAGCGTTCCGAGACTCCTGTGGCATCTCTTCTCACAGCGTGACGTAGACATGCGCGGTCTAGACGTTCTGGCATTAGGGAGTGGGAAGGGAACCCGATGGGAAAACTCAGCAGCCTGCACCAGCTGAGGCTGCTTCTCGGAGGTTCTCCAACATGACTCCTGGGAAGGCCGTGCACATGGCAGTGGATCTTCAGGGTCACACCCAGGGCAGCTGTGTGCCCGACTCGGCGCTGCTGCCCGCTGCGTCCACAGGTGAGTGTGTGCGTGCTCTGTGCTTCTATTTACTTCCCTGGCTGTCGGGGCAGCTAGGAACTGAACCTGCCTCGCGGGCTTGTGGGAATGTGGTCAACAGAGGACGAACCCAGTGGAAGGCCCAGTCAGCAGATGCACTTGACCTTGCAGGACAGGGCTTGCTCTGCCAAGCCGCTTTTATCAGCTTCATTGTCCCCTGGCCTCGCTTTACCAGCTCTCTGTCCCCCGCAGTAGACCTGCTGCTGTCCTCAGGTGGACACAGGGCCACTCTGAGAGGTCCCAGTCTTGTCAAAGCTTCCACACAGATGGCTTTCTGGGGATCTCCAAGCTCATCTTGCCACAGGACACCTGATGGCCCCGATCCCCTCTGGCAGTGATGTGTGCAGGTGGTCACTCCAGTGCCACATGGGCTCTGGACGAAGGCTGGCTTGGAGGGTGGAAAGAGCTTGTTTTCTGCTTCTCATGGTACAGGCGCAGCAGGCAGCTAAGGGGGGTGGTTCTCCCTGTCCTTCCTGCTGGATGGTTTAAAGGAATTTACCCCTGCGCTCACGGGAGAAGAAATTAGCCAAGACTGCTGCTGGGACATTAGCTACCCCTATGCTCCTGTCACCAGATCTGCTAATGGTGACTGGCACAGACATGCCGTGCCTTCTCTATAGGGACGTCCCTGGTTCAGAGGGCAGTCTCATATAGAGCGAGTAGGGGCTTGTCCAGCAGGGCCTCTCAGAGCCCCTCCCCCGCAGGAAGCAGCCCATCAGATCAGCTTTGAATGCTAAATAACAGATTTTGGTTGGGGTCCCCCCTGTCTGCCCTACATGCCCCCAGGAATCATTGCCTCTCCAAAATCCTTAAAAGAAGACACTCTCACATGACAGGTGCAGCTCAGAGCTCCCGGAAGACCTGCAGGGCCGGGCTCATAGAGGTGGTTCTCAGACTGTGAGAGAGAACAGGTATAGGCCACCTGCTCGCCCCTCTCCTCTCAAACATGACCCTTGCTGAGTGTGTGTTGTCTGCTCAGAGACTCCCTTCCGCCTCCTCAGCTCAGGCGCTGGGTGTGGTCTGTGGGCCATTGGGCCCAGAGGGACCTCACTGACTCCTGGTGTCAGGCACCGTTTGGCAGCATCTCCCATCTGTGGTTGTCTTTTCACTTTCTTGGTAGTGTCTTTGAAGCACGAAGGTTTACATTTCAAGGTCCTATGTATTTATCTTGGTTTTTTGTGCTTTTGATGTCACCTCTAAAAAAAAAACCATTGCTCGTTCCAAGGTCCCAAAGGTGGACTCCCATGTTTTCCTCTAAGAGTTGGTTGCTTTAAAAAAAAATTTTCTTTCTTTGTTTTTTTATTCTTTCCTTCGGCAACTAACCTCCTATAGAGGAGAGACTATGTTTTTTTAAAGTGAGGAAGCCAACATGTATTAACAGGAAAGCTTCTCAGGTGTTTGGAGCCAAATTTTTTTCCCCCACAGCATCTGAGGCGAGAAATCCAGAGCGTTTTCACAGATTTCTTGCTGCTACACGGGCAGTTTTGTAGGTTTATAAAAGAAAAAGTACTTGTAACCCACAACTGACTAGCCCACGTTAGCCACACAGACCTAAGGTGATTAAACACTGCTGTGGAGGTGCACCCTGCCCCCAGTGCAGGGCTTCTAGTCCTTTCTACATAAAGGAAAAAAACAGGGCTCTGCTCCCTCTGCTTGGCCTGCACTGCCCAGGAGATGGGAAAGCACCTTGCAGCCACATTGACCACACAGGTGGTCTGCTGTCTGGACACAGCTTGGTTGGGTGTTGGCATGAGCTGCGACCTAGAAGATCTGTTCCCATGAAGGTGGGGAGTATCAGTCTGGGAGCAGCGAGCTTGATTGACCCTAGGAAGGGATTGAGAGGGCTATGTGACAAAGAGCCCTAGGCCATGCTCCAGCAGGGACGGGCCTCAGTCCTGGCTAGATAGGACTCGGGACTCAGCTGCTTCACAGGGATTATTAGAGGGCACCCAACCCTGCTTTGAGGGAGGCAGGGCCTGATCATGCCTAATGAATAATAGTAATATTGACCATCTCGGAGCATTTAACAAGGATTACCTCCTATGACATCTGTCTCCCCGCCTTTAACTTTATTGTTTTGCAGTACTGCAGTTGAACCAAGGACCCTCATGCATACTGAGCAGGTGCTCTACCACTGAGATACACCTCAATCTGCATTTACACTTTAAAATGAAAAATCTGGGGCTCAGAGAGGTGAGGCTCCTGCTATAGGAGCAGCAGCATCAGGACTTCAGCTAGCCTGTCTGACTCCAAACCTGTTTGGTGGCTATGCCATGGGGACCCACCAGGATGGTGTTTAGGATAGCATGGGGAAATCCATAATGGTGTAAAGTCAGGGGAACACGCCAACTTTTCAGCCAGTCCACACTCTGGATGCTGAGGTCCATACCAACAGGAGCCCCAAGGTGCCCAGAGTCTTGCTTCTCTGCTGTGACCTTCCGCTGTTCCCTCACACACAGCTCCAAGAACTTTGACACCAAAAGCATTGTGCATGGCCCATCTCACAGCACATGTGGCTCCATGGGCCCTTACTGGGTGCATGCCTGTCCCCAGCTGGTGACCTCAGGGCTGCACCCCTTCCTCTGCATCACGCTGCTGTCTCAGAGAATGCAGGGATTTTATTCTCCATTGAAGAATGCACGGCATTCTCCTATAGGATTATGTGGAATGTACCGTGTTCTTTGGTCCTAAGAGGATCTGACCCTCACAGGAATGGTTCTGACACAGTCAAGGGCAAAACTAAAAGGACAGAAATCAATGCAGGAAAGGATGAGGCAAGTGATCAGGCCAGAACAGAGCTTTCCCTGAAGACTCGTGCATGAGGGGGGCAATTGCTCTGAGCTTCCTAGCATCCAAGGTAAAAATAGGAACGAGTCACTTAAAAGATTCACATTGTGTGTGAAATGGAACAGACAGCCTGTTGCTTGGAAAAGCTTTTTCTCATTGGTCTGGAGTGAATCTTGCCCTTGGTCTAAGTGTTAGCTCTAGGTTTGCAATTTGCTTTCTTACATCACACCCCTGTCCCCATCCTACACCTTCTCCTTTGTGACCTCAGCTGCCCTAGTACAGCCACCTCCATGTTATCTTCTAATTTTTGTTAGATACACCAAGACCACCTGGTAGAAGTTTCTAGGCTCTTAGTACAACTTGGGGGCCGGTGGGGTGGGTCAGTTAATAGCTCACACCTCCCCAGGCTGGTGCAGGAACCTGGTGCCTGCTCTTTGTCCAGACTGGAGGGAGGGATTGCCGACCACAGGAGAAGGGATCCCTGCCTGGGGAGGTGAAAACAGCCTGCCCTGCTGACGACATTTCTGGCAGATGTTTTCTAGATCAAGACACAAATGTGAGTTTGTGGTGGGTTCTAGTGTTTTCCTGTAAACTGGAATGCTTCAGAAGTCAAATGATTTTAAGAAAAAGTTATAGGAAAGGAGAAGGGAGGGGGCATCTCACCAGCTGCTGTGCTGGCAAAAGTGACCTCTCCAGGGCCGTGGACAGTGTTCCTGGCCTCGGGCCTGCCAGATAGGAAGCCTTCAAAAGCGTTCTTCAGAATCATTGTAGGATTTTAGGACTAAGTAAAAAATTCACTGGGCTGAAAGCTTGGGGTCCCTTCCCCTACCGTCTTGGCTCTGTGGCTGCCTGAGCTAAGGGGGACACAGCATGTTGTTAATTATGGGCATTTGGCCTGGCTGATGTGGTGAGGAAAATGAGCCTGGGTCGTCCAGGCTCTCCAGGGCCCGTGGAGGGGCAGGATAACTGTCCCCAGGCACACTGGTAGAATTGATCTGATTCCAAGGGACAAACCAGCTACGGAGGCAGTGACCAGGAGAGCTTATGACACTGGATACTCATGGGCTGCCCAGCAGTGGTGAGCCCAGTGGGCGGGACTGTTCTTATCTGCTCGGCCCGCTCTGTTCCTGGGCTTCTGGAACACCTGCCCTCCTGGTTGCTTCTGCTTCCTGTCCTCTGTTAAGGCCCTTTTTGGCACCAAGAGCAGGCGTGTCCTCCCAGCCTCCCTAGCCTGGGCAGAGACCCTCCAGAGGCCTCCCTGCCCCTTTGTGTCCAGGTCCCTGATCTCTGTGTCCACGCAGTCCCTTGCCCCTCAGTCCCTGATTGTGCCGTAGCTCCTTCTGATGGGTGTGGGAACCCCAAGTGCTTGGTATGCAGTGGGTGCTCTAAAATGTTCACTGGAGAGGGGTCAGGCCACAAGCCCATGCTGTCCCTGGGCCTATTGTAGCCCCTCAGATTTCTGCAGAATCCTCCCACCCTGCGCCACTGGTGACAACCGTTTGCAGCCACCACGTGTAAGGAATGTGTGCCTCTGGCGACTCCCGGGCCCCCTTTCCTTCCTCCTCCCCTTCCTCCCCTCAGGCATCCTCTCCATGTTGTGGACACATTTTGGCTCTGGAGAAGTACTAGCGCTGCGGCCCTGGTGCCCACATGGACAGGGGAGGTGCCTCTTGGAAGTGTGGGGCACTGAGGCGGTGCCAGGTCTGGCCCATTCCTCGGGCTCGAGGCCAGCCACCAGGGTCTGGCTGCACAGGCTTCCTGGGTGTCCTCACACAGAACCAGAGTGGGTGGAGAGCTCAGATGCACATTTCAGAGAGAAGCTGGCGAGCTGGCCCCTACAGGAGTGATGGGCTCCCTGTGTGCGTTGGTCGGTCATTCATGAGAACAGTTTCCCACCTTGCTGGCTTGTGGTTGGTTCCATTCATCAACTACATGGCACATGAGTCTTGGGAAAGGAGATGACCATGGGGATTTAGAACTCCCCAGGATGCTCTAGAAAGTTATTTTGGGCTCAGAACACCCAGAGCTTCTGCTGAGGGATATGGACCCTCTGGCCTAACTGAAATCCTAGGGAATGGACAGCTGATAACTGGTCAACACCCTGCCCCCCAGAGTGACTTCCAGGAGAAAGCCTGCCACCAGGGCTCTGGCCGACAGATGCCTGCTGCTCCTGGTTTGGTCCTCTCAGATGACGCCTGATGACTTGACCTTGTGTCCAGTTTGTGTGAAAGGAACACCTGGCCTTGTTCATTGTGGTGGTTCGTCCCAAGGCCTCAGGGAGTCCTTTCCCCAGCCAGCATCTTGGCAGAGGCCTGTGTTTCCCTCAGTGCCTCAGCAAGCCCTGTCTGACCACAGGCTTGAGGTGTAGGGTGTAGGGCATCTGAGACATTCGCTGGAGGCCACTCCAAAGCTGCCTCCTGTAAGGTGGTCAGGCATGTTTGTTGAATCCCGAGTGGGCCCAGCTGACATTTCCTGGACCTGTTTTATTGTCAGCTAGGACTGTGGGTATGTGCCTGATCATAGGCCCCTGTAAGGAGTGACAGTGTTTATTTGATTGAGTCCAGGGAACAGGGACTGTCACTGATAGATTAGCATTGCTTAGGGAAGGGGGACCTTTCAGCAGCTTAGCTCAGTAAAACAAGATCCTGTGTCTCTCCTTAGACTGGATCGCCCCGGGGTGGGCTCTGGAATTCTTGTATCTCTGTCCAGCGTCCAATGTGTGTGGAGCTGAAACAATCCGATGTGACGGGAAGTTTCAAGAGTAAGCCATGGGCTCCGGGTGTCCTTCCCCTTACACTTGGTAAGCCCTGGGGTTCAGTGCCTGGCTTCTGGAGCTGGGCAGACCTGGGCTAGAAACCTGGCTTGACCACCTGCTCACTCTGACCTTGGCCAAGTTCAATGTACCTTTGAGTCTCCATTTCCTCAGTCAGGATTTAAATGAAGAAAAATGCTAGACACCCCTCTGACCAGGCGTGAGCTGGGAGGGCTGGTCTGAGTTCATAGTCATGGCACCCTGGGAGCAGTAAAGGGCCAGGTGTTCCCCTCCTCGCATCACTCAGGACTTGATTTCCAGGTGTGTTGTGGTTCTTGGGTACACAGGCGATTTTATTGCTGTGATAAAATATTGAATACCTATTATGGAAAAGTGGCGGTCAGCAGTGGCCCTGGACGTGGGACTTACTCTTTTACAGCTCTAGGCCAATCTTGCATGTGTCCCCGTTTTTCAGGCCCATCAGTGCAAGGTCTGCTGAGTGTCTAGTTACTGGGGCACAGAATGTGCTCCCCTGGCGTGCTTGAGGAGAGAAATCCAGGAGACCTGCTTTCTGCAGACAGCTGCCCTGAACCTGCAGCTGCGGCTGAGCAGGGGTGGGTCTGCTTGGTGGCCCTCCCAGCAGGCTCCAAACCAGCTCAGGATGGTGAGAGTGGGCCCTTGAGTGCAAGGGCTGTGAGCTCCTTGTTAGGGCAGCTGCCACCCCTGGGGAGAGGAGACCCAGGGTGGCCAAGTGGACCTCACAGCTGACCTGGCTCTGTACCTAGTGACTTCACAGAATCTTGAGACTTGAAAAGTGAACTTACCAGGGTCTTTACAGCTAGTCCCGGGGGAGCCCCCTTTTGTCCTTGCGTGTTACACTTTTTAGATTTCATCTTTGGCCAAGTCATGTGGTTCATTTCTTCAACAGAGGCTGGAAGTTCTGTCACATGGAAGAATGGGGAGCGGGGATCACTTGAGGGCTTGTTTGGTGACCCCAAGGGCAGAGTGCCTACAGTCCTCTGGGAGCTGTGGATTGGAAAGAAGTCTCGGGAGGTGGCAGCAGAGGAAGCTGAGGGGCTCCCAGCCCTGTGCACCAGCTCTTGAACACATGCCCCTCTGAGGATCTGCCCCGACATGGGAACCTCTAGTGCATCTCGCGCCTGGAGACCAGCTGGTCCCTGAGCCAGTACCCAGGCCTTTGGGCCTCCAGGGAAATGTAGAAAGCAGAACATGGGAAACAAGCCCTGCGTCTTCCTGAAAATAGAAGCAGAGCCATGTCTGTGGCTGCTGGGCTCCGGAGCCGTGTTTCCAGGCATGTTGTGGTGGTGTCCCTTGATGGACCTCCTGAGCCCAGCAAATCACCTGACTGCCTGGTTTCAGTGGGTATCTGACCCCTATAGTGGGAAGCATCTGCTTCCAGAGGTATCATTGCTTCTTGAGGTAGGGGGCATTTCACTCAGGAACATGAATGGTTCCCCAGGGATTTTTGTGGGTGACCAGAACCAAACACTCAAACCCAGGGCCTAAGAAAGTCAGCATGTAGTGAGCTATGCGGGGCAGCGACTGGCTCCCCGGAACCTGCAGGGCTGACGCGGGAGGGTGCTGAGGAACGTTGCCAAGCAAATGGCAAAATCCCATTGTTTTTATTTTACATGATCTTGCTAAAAGGAAAAGTCTCTCTCACTTTTCTGTGTATAGGCTGTAGGCACAACTCTCCCATGGTGCTGAGACCAGCTAGTGACAACAAATGGCTGTCCCCTTGGGGCTGACAGGGTGCTCTGGGTTGTTTCGTTGAATGCGATGGTGTGTTTCCTACAAGTCCAGACATCTGCTTCCCCCTGGAAGACACCCAGACTCCCGCACACCACACATGCAGGCGTGACCACACACTGGGTGAATCGCAGTCCCCAGTGAGCCTTTGGGGCCAGAGCAGGGTCCGGGCTGAGCAGCAAGTGTGCATGGCTGATGGCTATGTGGGGACTATGACCCGCTATGATGCCTGACCTGCGATGGAGGTGTCCCTGTGGCCGTCCCTCGGACAGACCTTCAACTCACTGCAGCAAAGACCAGACTTGGTAGCTTGATTGAGGAACAGCTTTCACGGGCCCCTCCAGCTCCCTGTGAGGCTGGTAAGGCCAGATCGCCTGCAGCCTTCTCCCCCTCACGGCTGTGTTGACTGTAGCTCAGGTGCCTCCCCCTGGCTCTGAGAGGGTGGTTTTGGGGGTGCTCATTCACATTCACGAAGAGCCTGCTCTGTGGTCCACTTCCTCCCGCCCCATTGTCTTCCCTGGAGAAAGTGTGGACCATACGGGCGGTCGCTGAGCGCGTCACCCCTGCCACTTTGCGGCTCCACCAGCAGTTCATTCCTCCTCCCTGGCATGAGTGCTCAGCTCGCTGCTCTGTCCATTGCTTGCTGTTTGGCGAGGCCTTGGTCAGGGTTGTGTTCCGTGGTTTCCAGCAGGAGGGAGGATGTTCCCGAGGTGGTCATAGCAGCGGGCCATGCTCTGCCCGCAGACCCCACACAGCTGGAGGGGCCCCAGGGTTGGCATTCGTACCTGTAGAATGAGGCTGTCAAAGGCCCAGAGAGGGAGAGCCACCTCTGAAACCAGCTCTGAGTGACCTGATTCTGCACTTTGGGAACACATAGTGGTTCATCTGGGAAAGTGAGAAGAGGGGGGCACTTTTCAAAAGGTCATGTTAAAATTCCAAACCCTCTGGTGGACAGGCCTTGGAGAAGGCTTTTCTGAGTCCACCCTGGGACTTGGTGGCCTCACCTGTCATTGTGGAGGCCTGGGGTGTGAATCCCATTCACGGCAGCCTCTGCAGCTCGATCCCTGCTGGGAGCCTGCCCGGCAGGGTTCTCGCCCCCAGAGCCCTCTAGCTTCTACGTTGGGGTGGTCCTGATCTCTCCTGATCGCCCCCTGCCTGGGACAAGCTTCCAGGGAATCTGGCAGTAGCAGAGGGCCGGTCCTGCCTTACTGTTTGCAGCCGGGGCTCACGGTGGGCTCCCACTGCCCCCGCCTTGCCCATTAGCTTTGCTGTGTAGCAGGTCGCTCCTGAACGCAACAGCTCGAGGCAGCTTTGAGCTGGGCTGCCCCTCACACGGGTGTCCTTCAGCCCGGGCAGTTACAGGGTGATGGTCTAAGATTCCAGCAGGGCTCAGCCTCGCAGGTGGCTGGACATCACCTCCGCCACCTGCTGTGTGTCAACTCAAATGACAAGACTAGTGCTCTGTAAAGGTGAGGAGTGGCCGAATCAGAGAGAGAAGGGCCCTGCATGGGCAGAGGTGGGAGTCCCAGCCACTGTAGGACAGCCGAGGCACTGCTGTAAGGACAAGTGCAGACCACCAGGCTGCGACGGAGCCCAGCCCTCTTCCCTTCCTCCCCAGATACCACCTTCTTGGCACTGTGGAAGGGAGTCTTGGGGTGTTTGAGGATTTCATGGGCCGCCTAGAGCATCATCCTGCTGCTTTCTAAGCTCACCCCATTTCTGTCATTTGGGACCATTGACCTTCATGTTGTGTTCGTCACAGGAGCAAATGGGCTCCCTCAGCACAGTGGGCAGATTTCAGCTGGCCTGGCAGGGTAGTGCTGGGGTGTTGTTGGGTCCACAAGCACTCTGAGGCCCAGAGTGCTGGGATCAGTGAGCACCATACCATGTCCTCCATGCAGGCAGAAATAGAGAGGTCGCCAAGTTGTGCACACCCAGCTGCTTGAGAAAGGAGGCTTCACAAGTCCCAGGCCAGCCTGGACAACATAGCAAGAGCTTCCTGAGATTAAAAGGCTGGAGAAGTGGCCCCGGAGTAGAGCACCCTGGGTTCACCCCAGTGCCGCAGAACAGAGGCCAAGCATTGGTTTGCCTGGTGTGGTCACCTGAGGCTCTGCCGGACTTCATGAGGTGTCCAATGAGACTTGTGAGGGGAGGGCACCAGAGAGGAATGGGAGTCCATGGCGAGGCTGAAGGTAACTGAGTCTCTCAAATTAGGCCTGGCTTTGGCTCCATCCCAGACCTCTCTGAGGCTTGGCGGGGACCTCCCTGGAGCACTTCCCAGGAACACTCACCTGGCAGGTGAGAGGGCCCATACTGAACTGATTTCCCACGGCAGTGGCAGTTTCCCTTAAAACAGCACCACTCCCAGCAACATGTGATTTTCCAAGTCGCCCCCAAGCTGCTCCGGGGTCTTTGTGGTGAGGGGCGAGGGCTCTCGGGTGAGGCAGCTTTGGTCACTTTCCAGAGCCTGTGCTGTGGTTTGCGCCCCAGGTCTGGTGTTTGGAAGTCTCATAACGTGGTTAGACGTGTCCACGGGAAAGGGAGGCCTCTCATTTGGATAGCTTGGCCTCCAGCCCCTTCCCCACATGGCCTGTCCCCCCACTGTGCTGGGGCTGCTCAGTGCCGAGTCTCAAGCAAGGGCTCTTCTCTGTCCACCCACATGTCAGTATCTGCCCCCCACTGGCCCAGTCCCGGGTTCTGGTCTGTGGTATGAAACCCAGGCCTCTGAATACCCCCTTGCCATCCCCATCCCAGGGTCTGTCAGGCCTTCAGAAGTTGGGGTGCTGTGCCCCACCAAGGAGGGTCAGTCCTGCCCAGTTGGGTCACAGGAAGGGGCCGTTGCATTAAGGAGCCTTTGCAGAATTTAGGGGGAATTTTGCTTAGGATGTTGGGGGACATGATTAGGCCTCGTGAGGGTTTCTGCGCGGTCCCACCCTGACCTTCAGGCGGGCCAGGAGCTGTACCGGCTGGCGCTGGCAAGCATTTAATCTGTCACAGCTTCTTGCTGGGTACACAGCACTCTGAATGGTACTCTTCATCTCTGGGTCTCTGTAAGGGCTGTTTGAGCCTCCCTTCTGGAAGAATCCGGGCACCTCATCCAGAGCCAGCAGTCAAGGGTGGCTCGGGGCCAGTATCCCAAGAACTCCAGCAGGCTCCTTGAGCCCAGCCATGCTCCCATCTGGGTTCCACCTACTAGACCATTCTCTGACTTGGAACAATTGTTCTCAGGAATTCATCTGCTTTGGCTGCTCCTTTCCCCATGTGGGCCCTTGGGGCACTTCGGTATGTCACCAGCTTTTGTCTTCACAGAGCTGTAGCCTCTGCTACCATGTCAAACATTTGACCATTTTTTTCCTTGCTGTAATGAAACACCTGAGCCAAGCTAACTTTTGAAAGAAAAGATACTTATTTAGCTGAAAGTTTTGGAGGCTGAAAATCCATAGTGCGGTGGCCCCATGGATCCAGCCTCTGGTGAAAGCCAGACGGCAGATGGCATCCCGGTGGAAGCGTTTGCAGGAGCAGATGACAACATTACAAAATAGGGAGCCAGAGAGGGAGAGGGGCCACGCTCACCCTCTTCACAACAGCCTTCTGAAGAGAACCAATGGATCCGACTAGAACAAGCTTAGCCCTTCCAGGGATGCTCCCTGGTTGACCCGAGGACCGCCTGCTACCCCAACTCTTAACATGCCACATCAAGGACCACACTGCCGGTGCAGGAATGCTTGGAGACGCACTCAGAGTGAACATGGAGACTGCTTTGCCTTGGGGCAAACCTGAGAGTCCCAATCCCTAAAACAACAAAATCATGCCCTCGGGGCAGCTTGCTCCTAACCTGCAAGCAACAGAAACCAGTTCAGACCATTTTTTAATATAGCATGGTTTCTAAGAGCCCAGGACAACGGGCCTCAGAAATACTGCAGGGTGCCGGGCATGGAGTCGCACACCTGTGATCCCAGGCACACAGGAAACTGAGGCAGGAGGATCGGAACAAGAAAGGGTGTAGCCCAGTGCTGGAGCCCCTGGGTTCAGTCCCAGCACATGAAGCACATACCCAGCATCAGCACACATCATTGTTTGGCTGGATCAACGCAGGAAGGCACGTCCCATTTGCCCTGTGAGTCCCAAGCCAGGCAGCTGACTCCAGCCCTGTCGGCCCATGCTCACCCTCCAAAAGGAGATGTGTTTTTTTTCCAACTATGATGGCACCACAGCTGGATGGCCAGAAAGCCACTGTTGTCCTCCCCAGAGACCACTTGGATTTAGCGTTTGCAAGTGACTGGTCACTACTAACAAAGCACTGGTGACACTGCCTGATGGTGACATTGCTTTCCCCTGACTTTGTCTAAGTTCGTATTATTTATGCGTGACTTCAGCTCTAGCAGTTTCAGGCCTGGGGACAGACAGCGGCCTGGCCTCGAGCGTGGCCCGCTGTACCGAGGCGAGCCTGAAACCAGCCAGTAATTGATAACAGGGGAGTCGCTGGCTTCCCGTCCTGGGGAAGGGAGGTGGTAAACAGCTATTCTGCGGGGAGGAGAGGTGCCAGACCTCGTGCCTTTGTGCACAAGTGTTTCCTTGCAGCATGAGGCACCCTCACTGAGGGACACCTAAGGAGTATGGCCGCCCTTTGGCTTCATTTCCTAGCTGGAAATGGGAACAATGACAGCATCACCAGGTCCTTGTCAATCTTGGGGTGGTGTAGATGGGAAAGACTTTAACTTCATCTAACAACTAGGAGCCTTCGACCTGATCCCATCTTTAGACTCCTCATTGAACGCTGTGCCTTGGACTCTTCCTCCAGGTCCCTCTAGCTATCGAGGGAACAGACCAGCTCCCAGCAGGTGTGATCTGAGTGTGTGTCCTGCTTCCCAGAGTCTCTGGCGGCATGTTCCATCTTAGTGTGTGTGTGTGAACCCTACTCTGTAATGTGTCAATTACATCCTAATATGTTAAAAATTGATTTGTGTAAAACATCAAAAGATAGCGAGGTGCCACAGGAGGTCGTGTACAGCCTCTCTCTGGTACTGTGTGAGAGCCTCTAGGACCCTCAGCCCTGGCCTCTGGCAAGACTGAGACAGAAGGTAGGGGAGGAAACTGCATTGAACTCTGGGTTCCCCAGGGTGCAGTGGACAGGTTCTGTGGGTCAGGGACTGTCCCCACACTTCCCCTGACCCCTGTGCTGGGGTCTTGTGTGGCCTCCTCCACAGCCCTGCACCAGGCTCCAGCTCATGTAAGACCCACAGCATCCCTGCACTCCCACCTGCCCTGCCACGTCTACCCAGCCTGAGGTGCCTCAGCACCAAAACCCCCGTGCTTCGCTGCTGTCTGCCTCATGATAAACAACGTCCACCTGGGACCCAAGCATTGAACCTGGGTCAGGTAGCCCAGGGGTCAGGAGGACCAAGGGCAGATTTCACTGAAAAGAAAAGCAAGCAGTGTTGGGCAGGGAGCTGATCACTAGGCAACGTGGAGTTTGTTACCTGGGTAACGGATCTGCACTGGTGCTGTGGATGGGCATCTTGTGACGATAATGCTCAGCCTCTCCAGATAGATCACATGACCCTGGGTTCTTGCCTGGTGCCTGGTGTCATTCTCCTCTGTGGCCCCTTTTAAATTAACAACTTGAACTTGTAATCCTGCACTCGGTCTGACAAACCATCCCTCCCGTGCTACTGAAAATCCAGGAATGCTCACCTACTTGGTCTGGACCCCTGTTCCTCAACCAGTCCCCACTCTGGCCATCCATCTCACCGGGCTCAGCAAGAAGCGGGCATGGGGGTCCGCACCTCAGCTACAGGGAGGCCAGTGCGCCTTGCAAGGGGCGAGATGCGGATGCTGCTGCTCCCTCCCCTGAGGGAAACTCCTCCTCCTCCTTGTGCCTCGAGCCTCGCCTGTGACTCTGAAGTTGGAGCATTGAGGGCCTTGTGTGTCCTCTTGTAGGACCAACCTCTGGGTTAAGACACCAGGAACATGAGCCACAGCCACCACAGCCTTGGTGCCCTGCCATCCTCCAGTTACAGGAGATTGTGGGCATTTGGGTTCACTCAGGCGCCGTTCTGGGGGTCAAGGTCTCAGGGTGGCAGCAGGCACAGCCAAGTGAGTACACATGCAGCCTCAGCAGCAGCATCAGGTGTCTGGCTGCCACCCATAGGCTAGAATGGACCACTATGGCCTTTGGGTCCTAGCCTGGGGTGGACGGAAGCTGGGTGCAAATCAGGTCCTCCTTGTGGTACGCCATGTCCTCTGCTGCCCTGGACAAGCTTTTCTTTGCTCTGGGTTCGAAGAGACGGTTTTTGCCACTCTGGCACAGAAGCAGCCCCTGCACTGTGGTGAGGGCCCGCAGAGATGGTGGACCCCACGTGTCTCCAGCTCTTTACTGCAGTGTGTGATTAGCCACATAATGAGCCCAGGTGGCGCCGGAGGGGCCCACCTGTCCCAGCTCCCGTGAAGTAGCCGTTTAGGGGCCTCAGGAGCCTTCTGGGATGGGTTAGGCTGGGAGGCTAACAGTCACATGTTCTTGGGCGTCAGGTTCCTGCTTTTGATGGCTGGAGGCTGTGCTGCTCCTTCTGGTCACACAGGCTACGTGGTCCCAGACCATCCCATGCTCCCTGCCGCATATGAGGGACACTCCATAGAGCTCGTAACCTGTGGGACCTAAGGCAGAGGAAAGCAGGCTATGTGGGAAGATAGGAGCAGCGGTGGGCTTGGGCTGCTGACAGTTACCTGGACACGGGAAAGCTGCCTTGTCGATCCTTAGTCTGGAGCCCGTTCCAGGTAGGCACGGCCCCTTCCTGACTTCTCAGGGTTGTACCCCTGAAGCCTGCTGGTGGTTCTCACGTGTCCAGGTCGTGGGTCCTGATAACTCCACGTCTAGGCAGATGGTCGGGAGAAGATACCAAGCACAAGACTCCCTACCACGCACAGACCTGAAGGGGGTGGGTGCCAGAGCCTGCTGGGCAGGCTGCACTGAATGGCTGAGAAGAAAGTCACCCAGGCCCAAAATGGCAACCTGGGGGTACCTAAGAGGGTGGCCACCCTGCCTGCATATCTGGGAGTGTAGCCACGTGGCAGAGAGCCAGCACAGGCCTGGCCACCCTGAAGATCTACAAGCCACCACGTTGGTCTGCACAGAACAGCTGCCTGCACTTAGGTTTTACAGGGAGAATGGACTGGGCCATCCCTGTCCCCTACCCCCGAGATGGTTCTGCTTGCTGTGACCCTTTAAGAAGTTTACTCGGAGTTCTGCGGGCCTCTTGCCTCACACACGCCCTCCCCACCTCAGACTGTGGCTCCTCATGGGCCGGGACAGGAATGAAGCTGCCCGGGGCGCCTGTTCCCACCAAGGGCTTCTCCAGGAGGGTCCCTCAGGGTGCAAGCCCTTGCACGCTCCCTCTGATTTCATTTTGCATCATTGTATTTGTTTTGAGGGGCAGCTGGTAGCCATGCCCTTGGGGGCCCAGGGGTCTTGGGGCTTTGGCTGTGGGCTGGTGGCAGGCAGGCACCTTTGGGAGTCCTTCTGCACAGTGGCAGTTAGCAGTAACCCACGCAGGCTGGCTCCTCAGTGCTTCACGTCAGCTCCCTGTGAGGCAGTGTCCTCGCCCCACAGTGCAGCGCTGCTCCCCTGGGCCTCGGGTGAAACGAGCTTGTCCTGGAGCCTCGCTGGGTTCGCAGAGCAGCCCTGGGGTGGTGTGGGGAGGAACCCCAGCTCCCTAACCAAGCGTGGCCCGGCTTGCATTCCTGCCCTGCCAGGCTTGGCGGCTTCCTGCCTCCTTGGCCTCAGTCCTCCGCTGGTTGGGGCCCTGTTTACCCACCATTCATCCGCCCCCTCCTCACAGGTATCCGCCCCCAGATCATGAACGGCCCCCTGCACCCCCGCCCCTTGGTGGCACTGCTGGACGGCAGAGACTGCACTGTGGAGATGCCCATCCTGAAGGACCTGGCCACCGTGGCCTTCTGTGACGCACAGTCCACTCAGGAGATCCACGAGAAGGTGGGCCAGCTTGTCCTGCGACACTGCTGCTCTCAGGGCCATCACGGGCATTCCCAACATCTTTTGCCCCTTGCTGTGCCAGGTCACAGCAAGCCCCCCCAGTCATATCTGTAGCTCATGATTTTACTAAGAACTGGGGACACGGGGACCCCCATGGTGCCCAGGAGCCCCGTGGCTGGGGGCTTTGACCTGTGCTCTGCTGCCTCCTGCAGGTGTTAAATGAGGCCGTGGGTGCCATGATGTACCACACCATCACCCTCACCAGGGAAGACCTGGAGAAGTTCAAGGCCCTGCGGGTGATCGTGCGGATCGGCAGCGGCTATGACAACGTGGATATCAAGGCTGCCGGTGAGCTTGGTGAGTATACAGCTGCCATGTGCGGGCTGGGGAGCCTCACCCAGGTGGGCTGGCAAGGGGTGGCTGGTCTCGAGGGAGTTTCTGAAGTACCTCATTGGCTCCATTTCCACATACCTCAGACACCAGGGACCCCTGCAAAGGAGAGTGGGGAAGGCCCCAGGTCTCGGGTCTCTTCCATCCAGGGATGGAGCTCATCCAGGACGGGTGGGGGGCAACCTTAGCAGGCCATGGCCCAGGTCAGTGCCAAAATAGGCAGCCCCTGCCAAGCCCCTGCTCTGCCCAGCCCTGCCCAGTCCATGACAGCAGCAACAGCAGAGGCAACAGGTGCAGCCTGGAGGCAAGCCCTCTGAGATGCAGCCTCCCCACACCCACTGCCTACTGGGCACACCGGGCCCCATATTACAAGGCTGCTAAAGGACACCTCAGAATGACTAGCAACCCAGACCTGAGTGACACCAACTGCCAACCTGTGCTGACAACCTAGTGGACCAGGGGCCTACATCCTGTTCCTCACCTCACCACTGTTGGCAAGGCCCCAGGGGGCCTCTGCTGCTCTAGGATGGCCGGCCACATGTGCACAGTGCCTTGTGGTCAGCAGGGCTCCATGCCTGGCCAGGAGCACCCCACATGACTGATGCTCGTGCCCATGGTCCTGGGAAATCACCTGCCATGTTTCCACCAGTGAAGCTCTGGTGGAGGTCGGTTTTACTTTTTGGTCCCCCAACTTGCACTGAAGGCAGCATCCAGATACCTGGGCTGTGCTACAGCCTTGGCAGTAGATGCAGGGCAGAGGGGGCCATGCCCTAGTGGAGTGTGACCCTCAAGGGCTACTCCACAGGTGAAGTCCAAGGAAGAGGCAGAAGGTAGTTCTTCCCCACATCCTACCCACAAGAGGCTCAGGAAAAGGAAAAAGAGCCACGCCAGATCCCAGTTTCCCTCCAGGGTCCTCGGAAGTGGCGGCTTCACACGTCTCTGCACCCCCAGCATTGGCCTGCAGCCACAGGCGCCTTCTGAGCCATCTCTGTGGTAGCACAGAGCTCAGGAATATGGGAGGCTCCAGAAATAACTTTAAATATAAACTTAATCATTCCCTTTTACCAGCACAAGTAAGGATATTTGTGTTTAAATACAAATGTTCTTTGTGCTCCTGGAGCGGAAGTCCCAACCTGGAAGAGAACAGAACTTGCGAGGCCGTCCCCCTCCTGGCTCCAGCGCGTCAGCTGCTCCTAACACAGAGCTGCCCTCACAGACCAGCCACTTCTGAGGGCAGGTGGGAGGTTGAGGCTGAACCTTTCCTTCTCTCCAGCTGCAGAAGCTGCAAGAGTGAATGAGCCGGGTCCAGAAAGGACTCTCAAGTCCCATGAGGAGGGCCCAGGGCGAGGGTGCTATTTCCAGAGTCCTGAGACTCACGGAAGCCACCCAGGCCCAGGGACTTTCGTAAAACATAAAAGGAGTGTGAAGGGGTGGGTGGCATTCTCGCTGACCTGGTCCAGTCCAATGAGAGAGCTATCCAGGGCATCTGCTGGGACTTCCTGACAGGCAGTTTTCAGAGGTGGACTCTGGAGCAGGGCAAGCTCCACCCAGACACACTGAATGCTTTTCCCCAGTCACATGGTCACCAGCCCCTTGGAGACAAGAATGGCAGGTGGCTGCGGGCAAACCCTCCTCCTGACATGGGATAGCCTGTGCAGCAAGGAGGCAGCACCCACCCCAGCCTTAAGTAAAGGCTCAGCAACCACAGGGTAGTCAGCCATCAGCCCCAGAGTAGAGTCGGCACTTCACATGGAGGGTGGGACAAAGCTCGGAGAACCCCTTTTGCCCTTTTTTTTAAAAATATTTTTTTAGTTGCCAATGGATCTTTATTTATATGTGGTGCTGAGAATCGAACCCAGTGCCTCACACATGGAAGGCAAGGGCTCTACCACTGAGCCACAGCCCCAGCACCCCCTTTTGCCCTTGTTGAAATAGCACCTGCAGCAGACGGAGGAGTCCCCCCACATTCCTCCCCAAGAACCACCAGGCAGAAGCAAGGAAGCATGAGCAGAGGCCCCTGATGTGCCGGCCATTCGGACCTTGGCAGCAAGAGGAGTTCCCTCTCGGGACCACTCTGTGGGTACAGACTCCCACAAGCCTCGGGGCCTGTGGAGGCCGGCAGCCTTCCCCTGTGGGGATGAGATCCCCGCTTCTGTGGCATTTGGGTGATTTATCCTGGGAGGTGACCATATCAGTGGAACTTCAGAGCGTGGTTGAGGAGGTCCCCCTGGAGGATAATGAAGGCTACGGCGTTGCCTGACAGGTCCTACTGCCGCTGGGCAGGGTGACTTTCCTCCTGTCATTTCGACACCCTCCTTTATCCACACGTGCTCCCAGGTCTGGGCTCTGCCTCTGCAGGTGGGCACAGGAGTGAAGGGGCTACCTTCCCGTGTATATGCCCCTGTGCCGGCACCTTGCCCTGCATCGCCTTCCACTGGACTCTGGCCCCTCCCCTCAGGAATGAAAATGGTCCCATCACTGAAAGGTTTTTAAACCTCTGGCATCTGCCTCAGCCTGCCCAGACTCCAACAATAACACAGCTTATGATGGAACCTGACGTCCTGCCCAGAGTCGCGGCAGCCGTGCTGGGCCTGTGTTCACAAGATTATGGAACCCCTGCTCATGGGAGAGACGGGCAGCCTCCATCCCAGTAAAATGGGTCCCTTGGCAGGTGTCCTCAGTAGCCTGGTGGGCTCAGTGAGCTGTGCATGCAGGGTGGCTTCCCTCTCTTGAGCTGTTGGTCTTCCTGAGAGTCATTTATCAAGACATGGACCTTGGAACAGCCCTCATAGCAGGAACTGCTGTAAAGGGAGTCCTCAGCACTGTTGGTCTTATTTCCTGTCTAACACAGATTTCTATCTCCTGCCCCAGTCTTAAGAAAGTAGAATAATCCAGGGCCACCTTAAAACTGGCCCCTCCTTCCTGCCTGGGTGTCCCTGTGGGGATGGTGGCTTTCCTAAGTGTCCTAAACCTGGGATCAAGAGCGAGCCTACATGCTTGTGCTCCTCTTCAGAAAGCCGCTTGACTGGCAGACCCAGGCAGGCCCACAGTCCTGGTTAGGCCCTCTACCAAGGGGTCTGGATCTCCACATACTGGGTGGCAGGGAGAGCTGTCCCCATCCTGGTCTCTGCCCATTTGTACCCTTCCCCAAAATAACCTCCTGTCAAGGTGTGTGAATGCCAAAGCCCTTCCTGCCTGAGACTTGGGTTTGTTACTCTTCACAACTTCATGCCAATATACTTGGCCCGAGTATGGGGACAGGGAGGACAGAGGCCTGTCTCCTCTGTGCTTTCTGCCAGAGCGGGACAGGGGCCAGGGTCTGTAGAAAAGTACATGGCTGGAATCAGACATGGAGAGAGTTTATTAAATTATCAATAACATGTTTTCACATTCAGCTCTTAAAATACCATAAAATAAGCCAATCTCCATGATCCCAACCTGGCCCCATGAGGAGAACCCTGGGGCTTTGAATCTGAACAGGGTCCACTTTGAGGAGTCTGGTTTTCTAGGTCCCTACCCCTAAAGTCCTGCTAGAGTGGGCAGAGTGACCATGCTGCCCTGAGGCCTCCTCAGGTGGGGCATCCCAGTGGGAGCTAAGGGCTCCTGAGCAGTGGAGCAGGGCTGACAAGGTGATGTGAAGAGGCCGACCCTGACCTCCCTGTTCCCTCACCAAGAACCTGCTCTCAGCAGGGTGGGCTGTGAGCCCTGGCAATCCCGACAGGACCCAGGATCTTCTCACCTCTGGGCCTTGCCCTCGTCTTTTTCAGGGATCGCCGTGTGCAACATCCCATCTGCAGCTGTGGAAGAGACAGCTGATTCCACCATCTGCCACATCCTCAATCTGTACCGGCGCAACACATGGCTGTACCAGGCACTGCGGGAAGGCACACGGGTACAGAGTGTAGAGCAGATCCGCGAGGTGGCCTCAGGAGCAGCTCGAATCCGTGGGGAGACACTAGGCCTCATCGGCTTTGGTATGTGCCCAACCTGCAGACCTGTCCTGACCCAAGGACCCAGGGGTGTCCTGTTCTCCAAGAGTTCGCACTCATAATAGTAGCAACTGAGCAGTGTTTGCTGCAGGCAGGCAGGGAAGGGCAGGGCCAGCGCGTGGCCACCACCAATTTGCATGCAGTGAGACATTTGGGGTCAGAAGCAACCTGGGGACGCAGAGGTAAGATCTGGACTTGTAAGACAGGGTCTGTGCTGCTGCACAGGATGACAAAGGATAGCATTTTCTACTGCTGGGCTGCAGGACAGAACTGTGCATGTGAACTTCCTCTGAGGCCAGGGGCAGGGTGGGGGAGATAACACCAGATGCATAATGAACCATGAGCAGGCCTGGGGGTCCGAAGCAGGCTGATGGTTGAGTGGTGGCCTGGGTTCTGTGGGTCTTGGATGGTAGACCGAGGTGGCAGTTGGATGGCACTGAAAGCCAAAGGGTGGGACAGACTGTCCATCAGCCTGGAAGCTCCCTTCAGAGGAGCTGGAAGCCATCTTCCTGGACCTAACCGTTGCCATGGAGACCAACAAGCAGGCCCTGGGAGGGTCTCCTGCAGATGTGGTAGGGGGCGAGGAGGTGGTGAGCCATGGTTTAAAGCAGCCAGATGCCATGCTGTTGGCCACTACAGGGGCTCAAATGGGGACACACCCCATCCCAGCTCATGGTGCACATGCGTAGGCCTCAGCTGTCCCCCATGTCACAGCTCCAACACTTACTAGATCATAACCTTGAGGTTTCCTGATCTATAAATAGAAATGGGGTGGGATGCACCTCTTGACTCAAGGAAGGCATGAGAAACACAAGGGGTAGGTAAAGTTCTGACATCTAGAATATTCCCCAGTCTCTGAGCCTTTAGCTCAGAGCTGTGTGTTTCTATATGATTGGCTCAGTGTCTGTGATGACCCAAGTGCCCTCTTGCCCCGCAAGCCTCACTGGGGATCTGGTAGCTAAATTGAGGCAGAAGTGGCTGGATGCTTTTAGAACTTCATTCCTAAGCCCCTCCTGTGGCCTGGTGTGGTCTTTGGCGAGGCTACAGAGCCTGGAGGTGGCTGAGTGGGACCCTCTCAGCAGCTCTCCTTCCAGGAGCTCTTTGCTAGGGTCATTTCATTGGCCGTGTGCCTTTGTCTTCCCATTTTCAAAGGCCCTTTGACCCCCCCTTAGAATACCAAGACCACCCTCCTGCTTCAGCCTTGCTTGGTCCTGACCATAAGGTAGTTCCTGCCATCTTTCTGGATCCCACACACACAGATCGTCGTCGTCTCTCTGCAGCCTTCCAGCATAATAGTGGAGGAAAAGAGGGAAGCACAGTTGTGGGATGCCCAGTCACTGGTTCAGCCACCCTAGGAGTGTCCACAGGAGTCCGCCAAGCCCCGCTCAGGCTGCCGGTCAGAGGCTGATGGTGGCTACTCCTGTGGTGGAGGGCTCCCTGGAGGCTGCAAACATTTACAAGAAACTGAGGGAAAAGGCAGCTACTGATAGCAATGCTTTTTTTAAAAAAGAAGGAAAGAAAGAGAGTTAAACAAGAGGCCCAGACACTTGGCTTCTTTCCTACAAGGACTGAGTTTTGATAATTAGGTCTTCTATCAGAAAATCTCACAGAAAAAGAAGAAGCTGGTGAATCCGTGGGCGTTTGTGAATGTATGAAAAACAAAACTGCTGAGAACTCACACCTAGCCCCCTTCTGTTTAAATCTGGACTTGGCACTTGGGCTGCTTTTCCACCAGCTCCTGGAGAAAGCCACAGCCTCAGTCAAAGTATGCAAGAGTCAGGAGGGTGGCTGAGGGTGGCCATCGTGGGTGAAGGAGGCATTTGTCCTGTTGAACATGGACTCCCACCAGCCACACAGTGGGGTCACTAACCCCGTGTTTTAAGTATGGCCAAGAGAGGGTTCATCTGGCACAGGTGCTACACTTCCCAGTACCTTGCCACAGTCCTGCTCCTCTGGCCCTGTCACTGTGTCCACATGGTGACGTGGAGAGGGATGACTTGCTGGATTATGGCCCACTGATCGCATGCAGCCATCCATCTTGATCGGAATGTCTTTATTAAACCTTTGCCTCCAAACCATGGCAGTGTCCCAGCATGCCCAGTTAGGTGAAGCTGCAGCAGGAGGGGGACTTCTCCTAGCAAGTTGCCCCTCCAACTCCTGCTTCCTGTTTGGAAATGTATGTCTTCCCTTGCTTTCTCCCTGCCTGCATATTTGAAAAAAGTTTTTAGATAAATTTTATTGTCACCCTAAGTGAGCCGTAAGCATCACTCAAACCATTTTATTTTCAAGCTGAAAACTGCTTTGGGAAGCAGAAGCTGTGTTGAGGGATCCATAGGTTTGTCAAATGATGGCCATTGGGGAGCAAGGAATGCTTTTTTGCCCATTACGTGACGTCCAGTAGAACCTTTGGAGTCCCAGGGTCTATGCTAGAGCTAGGCATGAGGCTGTGCTGCAGGACAGGACCAGGCCAAGCCCTGGCAGACACATGCCCTGCTCAAAGTGAGTTCTGCGGCCAAATTGTGGACTCAAGGTGGGTGGTAACGGTCACTTTGGCCTGTGTACTCCCGTGGAAGCAAAACCAAAGGCAATTAGGCTGGAGAACAAAAGTTCCCTGACAGATACTGAGAGCAATAAAGTAATGAGGATAATGAGAAGGCAGGGGAGACGTAAACAAGAATAGAGAGCCTTAGTGATGGGTGGGGCATGTGTGGGTCCTTAGAACATTTAATAGGGTGTAGATTTGAAAATATCCCTTAAAAATTTCCTGCTGTGTGGCACATATAAGCAACAAGCATTATGGCCTTGACCAAGGACACCCATCCCCACTTTGACCCTCATGGCCTAGGGGGGTGGGTAATGCTGGCTTGGATGACACTATATTTTGGGTGTAATCCTCTTCTCATGAGCTACTAGTAAGGATGGTGACCTCAGGCTCAACTTAGGAAGTAATGAGGCAGCTGGTCGGGACAGCACAGGGCAGCACACAGTGCCCCAGGAGACCTCACTCACCTGGACCTTCTGTCTCTGCACAGGTCGCACGGGGCAGGCGGTTGCTGTTCGAGCCAAGGCCTTTGGATTCAGCGTCATATTTTATGACCCCTACTTGCAGGATGGGATAGAGCGGTCCCTGGGCGTGCAGAGGGTCTACACCCTGCAGGACTTGCTGTATCAGAGTGACTGTGTCTCCTTGCACTGCAATCTCAACGAACATAACCACCACCTCATCAATGACTTTACTATAAAGCAGGTAATTTCAAAATGGATGTCCTCAGACCCTGGACACTTCTGTCCAAAGGTAGCTGCACCTGCCTTGGGCACAAGAAGGGATGGGAAATGATTCTTGGGACACACTGATGGACCAAGGAAGAGTCGTCCCTGGGACAAGTAAGTGCTTGGGGTGGTGGGGTACATGGGATGGCCAGAAGGTAGCCCAGGACCCAGCTGGTTCCCAGGCACTCTTCGGGCAAGCCTTAGTCTCTCAAAGAAAAAAGCAGGTGAGTGGCCACACGTCCAACCTCCTGACCTCATGACCCCCGGCCCTCATCTATCACCCAGAGTTCCCGATCCCATCATTTAACTGCAACTTTCATTAAACCATAATTCTAGAACCTGCAGCAGCAGCAACAAAAGGTAACTAGCTTCTCTTTCCTCCCACAGATGAGGCAAGGGGCATTCCTTGTTAACGCAGCCCGCGGCGGCCTGGTGGACGAGAAGGCCTTGGCGCAGGCCCTCAAGGAGGGCAGGATACGAGGGGCAGCCCTCGACGTGCATGAATCGGAGCCCTTTAGGTGGGTGTGTGGCCAGCCTGACTCTAGCCTCCTACCAGAAGTCTGCAGGGCCCAGACATGACCCCCTACACCTTAAATTTGAGGCACTTTCCTAGACAAGTTTTTGGGTAGGAAATTCTGGAGATGTTTACAGTCTTCTAAAGACTGCGATGTTCTCATTACTTGTGAAAGAGCCAAAAAGATCCCCAAAGGTCATCAGAGAAGGGAGAGTCAGAAGCACATGGTAGTGGTTTGGACCTATAGATGGCAGTCACTTCTGTGCTGGCATATGTATTCCTTCTGGTTAGAGGAAGGCAACCCTCAATAGAATTGGCCTTTCTTTTTCTGTCTGATCCACCTTTTTTGGGGGGTGGGGGGTACTGAAGATTGAACTCCGGGGCACTTGACCACTGAGCCACAACCCTAGCCCTATTTTGTGTTTTATGTAGAGACAGGGTCCCACTGAGTTGCTTAGTGCCTAGCTGTTGCTGAAGCTGGCTTTGAACTCGCGATTCTCCTGTCTCAGCCTAAGTGCTGGGATTATAGGCTTGCGCCACCACGCCCAGCTCCACCCATTCTTGTATTTCTGGTAGCTGTTATGAAATCCCAGCCCCTATGAAATACACCACAGAGCACACCCATTAGAGCTGCCTAGCTACTGTTGTATGTGGCCCAGAGTTCCCAGTTGACAAGTAGTATGGTCACCAGATCTAACTTTTCCCATTTATTGAGTTCCTTTACTTTGTCTAGCTTTGCTCAAGGTCCTTTGAAAGATGCACCAAATCTCATCTGTACTCCCCACACGGCCTGGTATAGTGAACAAGCATCACTTGAGATGAGAGAGGCAGCTGCCACTGAGATCCGCCGAGCAATCACAGGTGAGCCCTCTGCATGTCCAAGCCAGCTGCAGCCCAGCTAGTTGAAGGAGAAAACAGCCCCGCAGCAGAGCTCCCCAATGGCTACAGGTGGCTGAAGAATTAGTTTTCAGGGTCAAGTAAATTGAATTTTGTGTGAGTTGGGCCCACACAAATCCTGAACAAAATTTCAGAGAGGAAGTCCATTTCCTCTAGTCTTAGCCAGTATATATGTTACACACTGCAGAAGGTGACCCCCAAGAGGCAGGAGGGAGGTTCATTTCTGTTCCAGCTAAAGACTTTGCACTATAAGCCTCCAAGTTAATACTGAACTCACTGTGACCTTAGTGTACGCATGCATGTACATACATACTCTTTGCACACACACACATGAATGATTAATTTTAACCCTCTTAACTCTAGGTCGCATCCCAGAAAGCTTAAGAAACTGTGTCAACAAGGAATTCTTTGTCACATCAGCTCCTTGGTCAGTAATAGACCAGCAAGCAATCCATCCCGAGCTCAATGGTGCCACATACAGGTGAGAAGAGGAAGTACATTTGTCTTGACCTACTAGCATTGAACCCTTGGGGACAAGAGGAGGCAAGAAAAGCCCAAACGTGCAGTGAGTTCGGTAATAAAGAAAAATCAGCCTTTCAAGTGAGAATTGTGGACATCATCTTCTCACTGTTTTGGTGTCTGATTCCATGGAATAAACACAACTTGAAGGCAACAGTTTAAAAGTGAAATTCTGAATGGCACGTTTTTAAAAAGAGTAAGGGGCTAGGGCAGTGTCCCCTCGCATACAGGTTAATTGCTCATATTGGAATGACCACCATGCCAGGAATTACCCTTCCTTCTGGAGCCACTGTAAAAATCAGTGTTTTTAGAAGAAAGACTGTCAAGGGGAAAGGGCTGCGACTTTTATTTTTTAATTTAAATCTTGTATCCAAGGAAAGCATTCTTGCAAAAGAATGTGAAAGTCAACTAGGGACAATGGCCTTTCTCTACACACACATCAATCAGTAACAATAGGTAGAATATATGCAGTTTGAGCTAGGTGCATGCCTGTAATCCCAGTGACTCAGTACACAGAGGTAGAAGATCACAAGTTTGAGGCCAGCCTCAGTAACTTAATAAGACTTTTTTTTTTATAGCCCAGTGATGTAGGTAATCAAGTGTCCCTGGGTTGTATCCCTATTAATGAGGCGGTGGGTAGGGGTATGCATGCAGTTTGGGTAAGCCGTGTGACTACTGAGGGTAGTAGAAACTGTCAACAAGGAATTCTTTGTCACATCTATGTGACAGCACCTAGAACCTCTGCATACAGGCGGAGCTGTAGCCTTGCTGTAACCCCTGGCTTCCCACCCTTGGCAGTACTCACATTTAGGGCCAAGTAATTCTCTCGTGGGAGTCGTTCTGTGCCTCCTACAGTGCTCAGCAGTCTCCTTGGCCTCTACTCGCTACATGCCAGGAGCCCCTCCTACTCTGACAGACTTTGCTGTATGTTGGTCAGCTGGGCACAGTTCATGTAATGAAGGCTGAGGAAGCTATGCAGCTTCTTCCAGGTCACGTGGCTCTTTACATTCCACTGTCCCAACTTTGCCTCATAAGGCAGTTTGAAGTGTCATCACTTAACACCCATCTCTGAAACAAAATCACATTCATTCACATTGGTGGGTCACCCTGAAGGGCTCTGCCATGTTCCTTCAGACAGGTCAAGGCTCTGAAACATCACATGTGCTCTGAAGGCCCAGAGCTCCAAAGGATCCCACCAGTCAAACCCTGGGGCTACCTGGGGATTCCTCAGCAGTTTGAATGAGTGGGACACTCATTGTGAAGCACCTATCCCATAAGTATGCTTGAGAACTGTGTTCTGGAGGAGGATCATGCACTACGTCCTCACATACAGACCGCGTCCTGCCTGCAGTGGAACATGAGCTTGCTGTCTGGGCACCCCTAAGATGGCAGGCACTGAGCCAACAGGTCGGCAGTTCCCCATTGCTGTCCCCGTCCACAGGAACAGCAGCTTAGAGCTTGTGCCACTACTGAAATGACTAGTAGCTTACAAACCACACGTTTCTCAGTTCTGGAGGTTGTAAATGTCAGGACAAGGTGCCAGCAAGCTTGGGTTCTGGTGAGGGTCATCTTATGGTTGCAGGTTGCCAACTTCTCCTCATATCCTCACATGGCATGTGGGAGCCAGAGAGTGGAGTGGAGTACTTATCCATCTCCTGAGGGATCCTCCCAAAGGCTCTAAATCCCAATGCCATCACTTTAAACAGAAGGCTTGGGGAAAGCAACATTCAGTCCATTAACAGCCACACTTGATTTTCTGACAGTACTTCACAGTCTATTGGCAAATCATGAAATCAGCCTAACTAGTGAACACTTTCCAAAGTCAGCCAGAAAATTTGGAGCCTGTCAGGTCACAACATCCACTCAATAATTAATAATTAGTACGGGCAAATAACCTTGCTGTTATCAAAAAACACAAAATTAAAGGTCTAGTGTTACAATTTTTTCCCCCTAGTGAACTAGGTCTCTCCTTGCTTTGGGGATAGAGGACAACAAACTGTCCTGTAATAACTGAAGGCCAAGAGCTTAGGTGCTCTCAGACTCACAAGGCCCCTTTTTCCATGTGCTCCTCCTCAGGTATCCGCCCGGCATAGTAGGCGTGGCTCCGGGAGGACTTCCTGCAGCCATGGAAGGGATCATCCCTGGAGGCATCCCGGTGACTCACAACCTCCCCACCGTGGCACACCCTTCCCAAGCTCCCTCTCCCAACCAGCCTACAAAACATGGGGACAATCGAGAGCACCCCAACGAGCAATAGCAGAGAATGCTGAAAAGTAATCATTCAGATAAACTTGGGACCAAGAGACAGTGAAAATGGATGAACTAAGAGAAAAGGAATTTGACCGCCTTTTTAACTGATCCTGCACATATGCATCGTTGGTGTTGCAGTGTTAAAAGCTACAAGAGCTAGAAAACTGAAGATGTTGTCTGCTTACAGAAGCGCTGAAAGACTAGGACGTGATTTATTAACGACCAACTTCTGTTATTGTGTGTTAAGTTTTTCATCTGTGCATCAAATCACAAAGAATAAATAGAGCTTTTTCCTTTCAGTTCCTTGGGCACAGCAGGTCCTGAGCACCTTGCTCTAGAGAATGTTGCATCAAGAGTTCCAAACAAACATCAAAATAAAAAAAATATTAACAGGAAATCCCCATTTTATGACTCTAGTCCCTTTGGTTTACAGGGGCTTGTTACCTCTTTTTGCTAATAGGAAGATAAAATTCCTACAAAATGGGGAAAAAAAACTGTTTGCCTGTGTTAGACACCTGCACGCGTAGGATTGAAGACAGTACAGGCTCCTGTACAGAGAAGTGTCTCCCTCACAGCTGAACTGCATACCGAGCGGGCAAGTTGGTTATAAGTTCAGTTGTACCCTCTGATGATGCAAAAAAGAAAAAAAAGAAAAAAAGAAAAAAGTATTAAGTTTCACAAGCTGTTTGTACTCAAATATATTTTCTCAGTTTCAGATCCTCAGCTATTTTATTGAGTGGAAAGTCTTGAACTGCTAAGGGTTCAAGAATAATGTTGCATTTCCTTATGTCTCAGGAAACACTTTTTATGGTAACTTGTCAGATTGTCTATGAACAAACCCACTTTTTTAGACATTGATAAATTCTTTTCTTCACGTGATATTTTATACAAGAACACTTCAGATGTGTTATTAGATGTGACTGATTTTAACAAATCCTATTAGATTTGTATCAACTAGTTACATGTTCTATTCATAGTCTTTTGTGAATCATTGCCTTTTTTTGTTTAAAAAGATGGCCTATTTTGAGCCTTTGTATAGGTACATTCCTGTTTTTGTGACAAACGAAAAACTTTAACTTGTCCCAAAAGGAAAAATGGCTATCAGAAGTATGTTTTGTTTTAGTGTGAGTTACCGTTACTGTACTTGTTTATTGTAAAGGTGGACATTTAGCGTTCAGTGCAGTTTTCAATAAAAAGTAATTAAAATTTCTGCTAAGTTCTGAAATTCAAGTACATCTCACCAATGTAAAAGTTCTCTACTTGAGATGTTTAGAGGTAACTGCATTGTTAGCCAATTCCCAACTCTTGTTATTCGAAGGTTCTACCTACCTATTCCACAACCAGATTCAAAAATGCTGGCAATTACCTCATGTGATATAGCATTTACCTAAAAGAGCAGGATCTCACGTAAGTCTATCATTCTCAAGTCATGCTATCCTTGAGACGCAACACTGCATTGGAATGAAGTCAACTTCAAGAATTTTGATCTTGACCCCAAAATAGAAGTAACTGGTTCATGCATGCCAATAACCTAAACTGTGATATTTACAAAGTGTTACAAAATAACACCAGCCATTATCCATATTGAGAACAGTTGAGTTCATTTAACGGCTCTTCCTTTTTAAGTAACATTGAACTTTAAGTCCCACAATTCCAGTTTCAAACTCCCCCTGAGCTTTTACTTATCCTTCCCTTCAGGTTAGAAAACTTTTTGCTGCACTCGGCTCAAACCCAGGGCCTCGCAAATGCTAAGTGTCTACCACTGAACCATAGTCACAACCCAAAACACTGTCTAAAGCATCGGCTTCCCTGGCCTTCCCTTGTCAGGTAGGTGGTGGCCCCCATCCCTACTCTGCCATGAAACTTTAAACTCCCATAGGAGACAGTTACTTGACCTATTGTTTAAGGAAGCAGGAAAGTAGTTTGCCATTGTCTTAACCATTTACCAAACATCATGAAGTGCACAAAGGCCCCAACCACTTGTGCACAGTAGTTATTTTACCTTCAGGTGTTCAGACTGGGACAAGAGACTACGAGTCAAAAATAGAAAAAGGCAGGTGAATTCGTGGTGTGCCTGGGTTTTGTTTAATTAGATTGCAGTTGCTCAGACAGTTCTTTGGAAATGATTATATAAATTGACTCCAAAGAAGAACAACAGATAAGAACAGAAGACACCATACTGATTTTACCCTAGAAAAAGAACCGTAAAGTTAAGTCCACACAGTTCAGGCATTATTATCCACAGTCGACCTAAAGACATTTGTCTGTTACCCAGCCACATATAATCCTTGCCAAAGGACTGCATACTCTAAGGATAATTATGGCTGCTTAGAAGTTCAAGAGCTTAACATAGCATTGATTTGCCAAAAAATTTGGCCTTTAACAGCCAGCCAGTCTGCTGTGAAAACCACTTAAAGCCTCCTTTCCTGTCTGGAGCCTAGAAAATGGAACCAGATAAAATGCTTTCCCACAGGGAAGAATGTTGTACCCATCAAACTATATGTGGTCAGGGTCACTGATCATAAATAAAGAGGGAACTCCGGGGAATAGGACACCCAGTAAACCACAATACACAGAGCAAAGCTCAGCAATGAGCCTGTCAGTCTGAGTGTGCAATGCAGACCCCAGAGACCAGATGCTTTTTCTAACACCTTTTTGGCCTCCTCACTTAGGAGGGCAGAATGCTTAACAACTGGAACAGGATCTCTGCCCCCTGAAGAATCCTCCCTATCCAGATGAACAGTTAACTACACAGATGCTATTCGAAGCACTCAGAATGGTGGCCCCTGCTTCTAAATACTTGGCTATTACTGGCCAAAACGAAAGCAAACCACAGTCCATTTGTAAGAAGGCAGTAACCACTTGGAACAGTACATTCACCATTATAATATACCAAAATTCACTGATATGGAATCATACTGCAAAAATATCCCCCCCCCCCCCCAGGTTTAGCATGCAGCAAAAATGATCCCATCATCCTGGGAACACTTTACTGAGTGTTCAGAGAGGAGAAAGAACCAAAGACATGACAGCTCATGGGTATTTTTGTTTTTAGTATTCCAGCATCAAATTTGAAGATGTGCACATTTCAATACCATCTAAACAGAAAAGAAGCAAATATTAAAAGGTTTTCACAGCCTTTTCATCAAAGGAAACGTATCTGTTATTTGCTTCTTTGCAAATTCCTTGCCACATCAAGTTTACAAAGTGCTTGTCAGGACACTAAGTCTAGTGTTCCTGAGATAGATAGATCTGAAATTTTTACCCAGTATTGAATGTATACCTGAAGTGGTCAATACTTTTCATAGAAAGTTTTTCTACATAATAATTTTAACTTATTAAATAAGAATGGCCACAAGTAACCAACATGCAAGAGTTCTTGGACTTACACAGAGAATTCATACAATGCATTTACCACCTTATTGCATTTTTAAAAATCTTTATTCTGCACTGAATGGTATTCCCAGTCAGCCTAAGCAAAGGCATGGCCTCCTAACAGCATTTGCTTAGAGCAGAGGTGATAACAGGAGATGGGAAGAATCCAAAAGTTCTCTGCATGGCAATTTGGGAGTAGAACAATGTGGATGGAGTTGAAGGGAACAAATTTGACACGATCTACTCAGTGAAGTAAGCCTGCTCCCTTCCCTTCCCAACTGCTGCCCAGATTCTGGGGTGAGAACATTCACTTCAGGGCATTCCTCCAGATGAGTCCACAAGTATCTAAATGCTCAAAGGAGCAAATCAGAAAACCTAAAAATGACAAATTAGAAACCAAAACCCTCCAAGGAAGCTATGTGAAGTTCACTCAAAAAAATTATTACCTTTTCTTGTAGTTTGTTCCTAAAAGGTTTGATTTTATTGGGCACAACAGGAACTAAATAATAAAATAAAAGCTTATTTATTTTTATGGTTTGCTGTGGACAATTTGTACAAAGTTTCCAGATCTCAGACTTAATGTAAAATGGATCTTTTAAGGTAAAAGTAGAATGCCAGGTTCTAATGAAGAGAACATCTCAAAGGAATAAGAGTGGTCTGCCATGTGCTTTTTGTAAGTGCCCATGCTGGGGGAAAAAAAATTCTCAATAATATGAAGATGCTGGTAAAACTTTTCCTATTACACAATTTCTTACACAACCACATGCATTACATTTATAGACAGATTTACAATTTGAAAGAAAAAAAGTTCTGTCTTAATAAAATTAGTTTTTTTTTTGTTGTTGTTTTTGTTTTTGTTTTTTTTTATACAAACTGTAGTTCAACCAGTTCTGTCTCCTCATGCAGCAGATGCGTTAATTATCTCCATGGGGTGTGGATCAGAAAAATACTTCTGAGCAGATCCTGCCAAATTTGGTTCATTCCATGCTATACACTCTGCTTGGAGCACCAAGCTAACTTGGGGGTCATCACAGATTCCGATGCCTTGGTCTTCTGCTCCATAATTTTCTTCATTCATCTTCATCATCTTCATCTTCCTCTCCATCAGATAGGGATGTACAAGGCCGGATTTGCCGGTAGCGGTCAAGCCACTTTTCTACCATCTGTGTGACCAGGGGGTGATTCCGCCGACGAGAGCTTTTCTGCATAGCCACCAGAACACCCCCTTCAGTCACGCAGCAGTCCAGCCACTCCCTGAGCAGTTTTTCTTGCTGTTCCTCATTACCTAGCTTTTAGAGGAATATGAAGAAAAGAGGAAAATAATACAAGATCAGAGACGTGACAGAGCAACCTATTAACTAAGTCTTCTCTAGTTAAATTTAACATATAACAATGGGGAAATAATCAAAAGGGTAGAGGGAAAAAACATCCTTAAAGATCATTTGTTTCATAGGATAGCAAAAAGCAAACATTCTGCTAAATTAATCTTGGCAAAGGAAACACCAGAAAAGGTCACAGCTTCAAACACATAACAAGGTAAGTTTACTTGGTAAATTATGAATAGGCTTAAGTTGCACAAGTTGTGGTCTTTCTTGTACTTCATTTTTTTCCCTCAATGTTGTGATTATGAACATTCTATGATCATTACTAGTACACTGAATAAAAGACCAATAATTTTATAAGAATATGAGTTTTCTGAGAGTGTTCTTTTGTACATTCTCACCACCTCCCCTGTGCAATCTACACATGCTTGCTTGTGCCTGTCCCTATAAGGCACTGCCCAGGCACCTAGCCTTGACCACAAAGAGTGTTCCTCTTCTGGGCACACTGGCTGCTGGCTTCCAATTCGTTCTTCTCACCTCATCTCCTTGCCCTGTCCCCTCTTTCCTCCTTACCCCCTCCCTTTAATATGCATTGGCCATGCAATTCCTAGAATTCTGTTTCCCCAAATTGAAAGATTCACTTCACCCATGACCCTTCCCTAACACCCTACTAAGTCACAAATCCTCCTCTTTGCTTTTTCTCTGTAGCTCTCATCTCCATGAATTTCTTGCTGTGCTCCCACAAAGGAGTTTTGATATGATAATTTCAAAGTCTGACCAACTAATATTTACAAAAAGCTATAATTACTACAACCACATTCAGAAATGTATCTGCCAGTACAGATAAAACCACACCTGAAAGGCACCAGAGACTGGATTCTGCTACAAGGTCACCACTTGTATTAACAGAAGAAACATACTGCTTACCTCCTGTGCAGAAAGAAAATGCACATGGAGTAGCTTCCTTTCACTGTCAACCAGAGGCAAAAACGTGATGGTGACATCATCATCAGTGTTCAAGTTAGCACCAGCACCTCGGTTGCCATAGCCATCGTTTTCCATGGCAACCAAAGCAGAGAAGTGGCCCCTTGTATACCCCAGAGCAATCGGACTTTTCCAACAAAAACTCTGTTCCCACAACAAAGGCAGATAAACTCCTGGCAAAAGGCAAAAGAAAATCACAAGGGTGAATACCTCCCATTTCCCATGTCCACACCCCACTAGCCACTGTTGTTCTTCCTGGCAGCCAAGAGTCACTTTGACCTTCTCCCCATAAATGAATGCTTAAGGACATGGTGTGAATTACATTATCACAGTAAAAAAGAGACTTTTCTGAAATGCTCTGGAATAATAATGGCTTACCTTGAAACCGAGTATATCCTAAAGTTTCTCCCCGGAAACTCTTATAATATTTTACTCCATAAACTATAATTGGTCGTCTAAGAATATGTGCAAGGACAAAAATGTGTGTCTGTTCCAAACTTGCTCCAGGCTGTATAGAACAACAAAAAAAAGGCAATTTCTCTTTAAAACATTATTACCACTCTTGGAAAAGTGATATGTAAAAAGCAATACTATCTTCACAGTATGATTCAGTCCATTTTTAAGAAAAACTACTAGCAAGTCAAAGCACCTGACTTCCCAAATATCAAAGTCAAAATAAAAACTTAATAAATATCTGTAATGTCTACACAAAGGTATTATTCACTACTCACACTCACAAACCAAATAGATATGGATAAACATTTTAAGAAGCCCCTTTGCTATCCAGGCTCACAACTCTCTCTTCAACCTTGGGAAACAGCAAAGCGGGCTTTGTGTGATCGCACTCTGATTAACTGTGAAAGTACTAACTATGACAAAGTCCTCCTGAAATAAAAAGATGAGCTTTATATCAAATCACTAAATGGAAGTTAACACCTAACTCAAACTGTCAGGCCCAATGGGTCTATCTTCCAATGACAGTGATGCTGACAGCACATGACCATGATTTACATGTTAGATATAAATTAGTCACTGAGCCCTCAAATGGCCCAAAGAGAAGATACTACTCTCTCGAGATTCAAATGAACTATTGTACATATATCTTGACTTTGTGGTTTATGATACTGAATATGCTCCACAAAATAAAATTAGCATGAAACCAAGAGTGTAAGAAGGACAACTCCACTCAGTTGTTACAGGAAAGCCTGAATTATAAAAGAACGAGTCAGTCTATGGACATACCATACCGATCCCACCAATCTCATCTTTTCTTTTTTTTTTTTTTTTTGGGGGGGGGGGGGTAACTGAGAATTGAACTCAGAGTTACTTGACCCCTGAGCCACATCCCCATCCCTATTTTGTGTTTTATGTAGAGACAAGGGTCTCACTGAGTTGCTTAGTGCCTTGCCTTTGCTG